>VYZP01015184.1:0-22173 GCA_013400635.1 Hypocryptadius cinnamomeus | reverse complement strand
ATATGTATATATTTTTATATATATATATATAAAGAAGATAAAATAATTTTTTCACGCTTTAAGACGGAGACTGGTACATATTTCACCAATGTCAGCTACCTATTAGTGCCCAAACTGTTGCAGTAGTACCTGTGCCATTTGTGTGTTTTAGGGATCCTATTTATTTTTTGGATTACCAGGAAGAAAATGAATCCCATCGTTACAATCAGGTAGGTTGACTGGAATGCGCTGTTCAAGCACATTATTCCTCCAGACATCCTTTCAAAGTAGCAATATAATAGGATATTGACTGCATATGAATTGATGGAAGGAATAAAGGCTAGTTGTGACCAAATCATTGAACTTTTCTGATTCAAGTTTTGATCAATAATGTATTAATTTAGAACCCTGAGCAGAAACCATTTACCTTTTTCTCCCTTTCACACTTTTATCAATCTCTTATCTCTCAGCATTTAAAAGGGACCCCATCATGGTACTGTGCAATGAAATGGAGGCAGTGAAATTGTGAAAGGTTACCAAATTGCAACTTTTATATAAAATGTGTTATTGTGTTGCTGTGAAAAGACTTTTTAGTTATTGCAAGGTACCAGAGAATTGTGAGCCAACTTTGGAGCACTCACCCTCTTATCAAACTAACAGCAAACACCATCTTTTCCTCTGCTGCTGTCTGCCTTGGCTGTCATCTTTCATGTCCCAGCCAAGCTGTGGGATTCTCAGCTCTAGGCACCCTCTCAGAAATTCTCAGCTATATATTTTTGGATTATTGGGTTCTGGAAAATATAATTTCTGTCTGGTGGTAGCAGACAAAATGGAAGGGACTAGATTAGATGCTGTTTTACATGTAACTAGGTACTTAGTTGTTACAGGAATTACAAGAGTATCTAATATCTAAAGAAGTTATTTTCCAGTTGTTTTCATGGAAGATAGGGAAATCTCAGAGCTGATAAACTTCACTGATTTAAGAAGTCCTATATCCTGTATGTAATAAATTCCCTGTGTGACTGTGTACAAGTCATTGTGATTGCCTGTTAAGAAAGCCCTGGAGAACCATGTTTAATCTCAAAAATATGTCCTTGTTTATTCAAAAGGGGTAACATGTGCTTAATATGAAACTAATGCCTTTGTCTTTTTGACCAGGAAGGGGACTGTTTCTGTGCCTATGTTAATTATATCACTTCAGTTCAGAAGATCACATTATCAGCCAGGTTTTTTTATTTTTTCTTTGCCACTGGAAATGAGGAACTCTGAGCAATTCCCTGATCTGTCTTTCCACTTTGGACTGTAATCTACACAAAGTTCCTAATTTGTTATATAATGGAAATGTCATCTAATCTGAGGCAGCCTGGTTCCACTGCAATACAAGTAATAAACAGCAATATCTCATAATCTAATGGCTTTTTTCTTCTACAAATAAAGTCAGTGGCAAGGTCTTATATAAAGATTCAAAAATACATCATGGTTCATATATTTTCATTATTAGTCTCACAATGACCTGCAAACATGGTCTAATTTATGTGATTACCTGGTCAAGTGAAATAGATCTCTCTAAAGACTGTGATCTGCAATTACTGGAGGCAAAAGTGCAGTACATTTGCTATGCATGCTTTAGCTTGCAATGAAAAGATTGCTTCATTGCATTTTTGTCCAAATTTCTTAAGCATTTTGCATAGAATTCATAACTGTTAGGAAAAAATTGGAGAGGTGGAAAGGATTCTTTCACACAAAGCATCCCATAGCACATGTGAATTTTTAATATTATATTCCTATAAATACAGTTACAGCTGCAGTTCACTTTGAAGTTAATGGATCTACTCACACCACATAGTTGGACTGGGATGTATTAATGTACAAACATCCATACATGAAATCATCCTGATCTGGTAGGTTCTTTTTATCCTATTTATCTAAAATAGCTTCAAATCTCTAAGTGCAAGAATGAATCACGGAGAGGGCAGGAAAAGACACTTTAAGTATTTTGGTGCTCTGTTTCTGGTCAGAAACACATTTTTAAAGTAAATTTTATGAAACATTATGCCAACCACATGCTGGAAATGACATTTTTCAGTGAACACAGTGCTCTATCTGTCTCTGCTTGGGAGGAGGTGAAAGCAATTAGTGCAGTTTAGATCCAAAGCCAGACAAGACATGCCTTGCCATGTTCCAGTGCTGACAGGAATTCACAAACAGGGAGCTGTGTTCAAGCAGATTTGTTTGCTGTGGCTGAAGAGAGAACAAAACTCATCTATTGACTTGTCTTTAGAGCACTGATTCCACATATCCATTTCCCCCTTTAAAAGTAAGACACTGCTATTTGATTTGAATATAAAATATTCAAATTGAAAGAATTAAAAGGAGACCTGGACCTGATCTCAGCAATGAGAGTTGTTCCTCCTGCCCTACTTTGCTCATCAAGGCAGCAGGGGAGAGAGTCAGAGATCCTTCTAGGAAACCTCTCTTCCAAAAGTTTCCACAGTGCAGTTGATGGTCCTGGGCTCTTTTTACACCTAAGGCATTGCTACAGAGTGATTAACATGGGTTTGTAAAGCTCCATTAGACTCCTAGCTATCAGGACACTTCGGATGAGATTTGGATAACTCTCCAACATAAACAGTCGGAGTACTTGGTCAGATGAATGAAATTTTCCTCTTTGGAAAGGTTGCTACCATTTTCCCGTGTGACAAATGAATGAGAGGAAGGACCTCTGCAGATCATTATCACCTTTGAGCACAATTTACAGAGGTCTGTGTGGGTATTTTTGAAATGTTTTCAAATGCTTCTACTAACTTATAATGGAGTCAACGTTCCTGTCTTGGCAATCAAGGCTTCATGCTAAAACTAATTCTATAATTCTGCTCTGCTTTTCACTTTATGCCATTCTGAATGTGACATTAGCCAGGGGTGCCAGTCAGTGCCTTTTTGCCCCCCTGATGTGAGGCTGCAGGCAGGAAGGGGCCTGCCAGGAGGGCTCCTGTGAGCACAGGGCCCTGCTGGACCGGGCTGGGCTTCTCTTTGACTTGTGGGAAGGAGAAACTTCCCCACCATCAGCTCCATGTCGGTGTGCTATGGCCAGTCTTCATGGGGCTGTGCTCAGGTTATTCTGCCAGCCTTCCTGCACTCCTTCTGGGCATCAACATAGAAGTGTGTCAAAATCCAGTCCTTGCTTTTTGCAAGGTATTTTGAGAGCCTAACATTGAAAGCACAAGAGAGAAACAGACCATTAACCAAAAGAACTTGCTGTTGGTAAAATTTTTGCACCGACTGCACATTGAAAGTGTGCCCAAAAAGGGTGAAAAGGTTTTGTTTCTTCTGTGGGATTTAGTAAACAACATGCAGTTTGTAAAAGCTGATAGTGAATGATAGTGGGTCTGGCTGACACAGAAGTAGTGTTGGGAAAAGAGATCACTCCAGAAGTTCAGCTGCCACTGTAAAGCCTGCGTGAAGATCTTACATTTACTCCACTTCTCTAGCTTCTATGAAATACAGATGGCTAGGAAAAAGTGAGAGAAACAAACAACAAGGGACTGAACACAAAAACAAGAGGTATGAGAAATTCAGAACTTGAGAAAAACACTGAAAAGAAACATCACTCAATTATATTTTCTTCTTTTCAGTTGATGTAAATCTGCTTCTCAAGCCAGGAAGGGGGGAACATTTTGAAAAAAAATTGCACAAGAGACTTTTTATGTGAGATTAGCCAGCAGAAATGCAAAAGTTATCAGAATAAAATAGACCCTAAAAACTAGCCTAAAACCCCAACAAAACAGTAATGTGTTAAACTGACTTCAAACCTCCCCTCACAAACCCCCATCTTATCAGTGAGAAAAGCAGATACCAGACTTTCACTGGACAGAGTGAGATAAGTGCTTCATCCATTTTGGTGGTGTTTTTGGTTTTTTTCTGCTGTGATGCCAAAAGGAAGATGACTTACAAACAAACCTGTTCTGCTCTAAACCCAGTGCTCTACTCTAACACTTTGAATTTGTCTCCCAGGAGCCAGTGAGGAATTTACTGAGGAAAAGAGGGATCAAAAAACTTTTCCTATTCCAATTGTTACAAAGTAATGACCCAGCAAAAGCTAATTCCTGCTATTTTAGTCATTCCTCATCTCTTAATCCTCAGGTCAGTCTCAACTCATCATGTCAAGTAGATTGGGAGAAATTTATTGGCCTTGCCTATAAAAGCAGTAGAGTTTTAGGCTGAATGCACACAGGACAGCTATGAAACAGAACTAAAATGAACCATGGGTAGACAAAATATAGGAAAAATTTTGCTCATGAGTAGTGTCCAAAGTCCTCAGTTCTGTGAAATGAAGTAGATATACTTCCTTGAATAGTTATTTTACACCTTCAAACATAATCCTGAAAATGGAGCTATTTTTGATTCTTCCATTTTCTTTAAATAATTGCAATTGTAGAGAAGACATGAATATGCCAGTGGTATGCAATGAAATCTGAAATTTGAAACAGATTATATATTCCAAGTGGAGAACGCCGCAATTGATTTATTCAAAATGCAGCCTATCATTAGGAGTCAAGGACTCTCAGAAACATAAGGGTTCTGAATTAAAATGTCAATTTTTTCTCTTTAAAAGTAGAAATTAGCCATCTTTCCTTTCTCTATATATGGTCTGGCCTAATTTGCACAAGCCTTATATTAAATAATACACCTTCATGAAGATAGTTTCTTGCTAGGAATGTTAACTCATTTTGCCATTGCCCTAGGCAACACTGGCTCTGCCTCCACTGTTAAAAAAGGCTCTGTTTTCCAAGGCAAGGAGCTGGCATATTTTAGTTCACCTGCAACACTTCTATATATAGGGAATAATTTTTAGAGTGGTCTATGTTTAAATATATATTTCTCACATTTGCACAAAGGGGAAGGGTGGGCCCATGATGGCTGTACTAATGCAAGGCTTTAAGAGATCTAGGGTTAATTTGATGACTTCTGCTTTATTTATGTAATTATCTCTAAAAATGATTGGCACTCAAAGTGTGACATGGGTAGGATTTAGGTGTTGAAGTCCAGAACCACAATCCTCAAAATCTTGGCTTATTCTCTGCAGGATCTTCATGTCATGGTCTCAGAAGAAATATTGGGCAAAGGCTGCTTTCAGATGCTTCTCACTCATCTCTAGAGCTCGTGTCAAATGATGAATATACAGAATTAAGTCCTAGAAACCAACCATGGTTTTTGAAGGACTTCCACCAGGAGCTCTAGTACCATTTTAAAAACTATCAGATTAGGAGACACCTAGATCTTATTTGGAATTTGGTTACATTTCCAAGCATTTTTTTACCCTCTACTAACATAACTATTAGTTTTCATAAATTAGCATTGTACAGTAAATCTTACTTTAATTAGTTTTTTGCATAGATTTTTACTACGTCTGATTTGCTTTTATAAAACGTTGTTTTTGTTTTTCCTTGCTGATGCATTAACATTATTAAGAGATTTTCAATGCATTTTAGTTTTGTGCATCAGAAATGTTATTTTTTAAAATTACCTTATAAATGTTCAGCATCTGTTTAGCATTCAAATGCTAAATACTCTGGAGGCTGGATTTGCTTTCCCAAGTACATTATTATGAGACATAATAAATCATAATTAGAACTTTAGTCTAATATATTATTAAAGCAGTGCTGCTTAACTGTTCTGGCAAATGCCATTGCTACTGTCTTAGGTCTTCAATGGGCAGTATCTCAATTTAATGGGCTCCTCATAAACCAGTTAGGAATTTTAAATTTATTTTTCTTCTACATTTCCTAAGTAATTTTAATCTTCTGGCTCTGTGAAACCAAAGCCTTTTTCCCTTCCATAAAGACATCTGAAACTTCAGCTGAACCAGACTAATATTTTGTAAAAATAAATCACCAATTAATTAAATTTTCAGAAAACACATTCTTGAAGAAGGAAAAGGAAAGCCAAAATTGCCAGGAAATATTAGCATTTTTACATGTATTTAAATAAAGGTTTTGGAAGCTGGGGGTTGTATTATCAGGATTTACAGTGGGCTAGGGTAAAAAGTTACAAAACTTTGTGTCAGGAGGTGTGGGTGTACTAGTTGTCAGTTTCTCTGCANGAAACTTTCTCCATGAATGAGGGTCAAAGTCAATGTCCCCCTGGGGGTCAGGGCAGACAGAGAAATATTCCCGGTGCCCTGGGTTTCCAGGGGGAGGAGGCATTTTTCTAGGAAGAGCAACTTCCCAGGGATGGATACAAGGCACATGGGCAGACACTGGGGTTCAGTCAGAGTCCCTCCCTGGCTGCAGAAAGCAGTGTAAGTTTTCTCTGCCTGCTGCTCAGCCTGTCCTGGTGACAAAGCCTCTGGGCAGGTCTGCCAGCAGCACCAGGGAGATGCAAAGGTGCAGGGGGATGGCAGCTGGGCACTGTGCCTGCTTTGGGAGCCTGGCTGCACCCTCTCCTCCCTGCATTTCCCAAAGACAAGCAGCCTGCAGACTTGTGGCACTTGGAAAGAAACCTGTGTGGCCCTAGGGTGTTGTTTCCTTTGCTTGGTTTTCAGGGAGACACGGAATCCTGATTCAGTTAGGCTATTTCAAACACCCTCCTGATGTAGTTTGTTTGCCAGAGATTTTTGGTAATAGAGAGTGATTTATACTGAACCAGACACCCATTTCCTCTTGGCTGCTATTCAGAAGCATAATTGTTTACACAAAATATTTTTTTTTCAGTTTTTTTCCTGTGAATTTTAAAGATTCCTTTCACCATATGTAGAGACAAGGAAAGCAAATGATGCTGACAGCTACTGGTCTATAGAGGTTAATCTCTTTTAAATGAAATGTAAGGCCAGACCTTTCTTGTTAGCTATAAAATATTATTCCCATAGGTTTGCCTATTTTCAGTCTTAAATATCAGGTTTTCACTTAATTGCTTGAGAATATGTATGCTGGAAACACCTATTCAGAAGAAATGTTCTGCAGACCTCCTGCATGCCCTGATCTGCTGTAGTACACCTCATCCATTTAGAGCTGATAATGCCTCAAGCAAATTCCTGTGAAAGATTTTGTACTGCAAGGTCCAAAGAGGTTTTTTTTACACTTGTTAGGATTATCTACTATGGCTTTTGTTTAATGCTCTTACCAGTTCCTAAATAATCCTAAAAGCCATGTTGGGATTCCTTTGCTTGTTTAGCTGTACATAAAGTTTTGAGGAACTAAGCTCAGATTTTTATAGGGAGATTATATACCTGGCATTTTATTCCTCTTTTTTTCATCCTGAATGTTTCCAGGCTAAGTTAAGATACTATAAATCAAACCAATTCAAATAGTGATCATGAGTAAAATAAAAGAAAATTGGGCTGTATGAAATAGATAAATTAATGTTATTTCAGTCAGACAGTGGGTATGCATGCACTCTAAACTCTAGGGAGGCAACCAAAATGCAATGCAAAACAGGGCATTTCCAGTCTAAATTTCTTATGCTTTCACCTAAATACATTTCACACAGCACGTACTACTCTACTGCAAATTCTTTCCACTGAGTTTGTTCATTTTTATTCACCCTTTTTAACAGAGAAAACTCCTCATAGCTACAAGGAGGAATCTGTACGGCCTCTCCAACATGCAGGGCTGAGTGAGCTGGGGGGGAGAAGTCTGTTTTACTTGTTCACTGAGAACTTTCACTACAGAGTCACGCAGACAGCCTGAAAAGGAGCCCTATAAAGGCATTATCACAAGGCCAGTAGAGAACAGAGCCTCGAGGGAGCTGGGGGCAGTGCCTGGGAGCTGATTTCAGGGCTACCCAGGGCTGTGAACTTACAAACACCTTCTGTGCAGAAGCCTAGGAAACCTCACCAGGACAAAAACACCCTAAATAACCAAAAGACATGGAGCATCAGAAGATATCCAGCACCTCAAAGGTGTAGGTTTTATACTTCATATGCACTTATTCCTTTAATACTTAGATTTTGCATGTATATTTAATACTGGCATTTTAACCTGCTCTGGTAATTATATTTCATTATGAATAGCACACCTTTGATTGATAGATGGAGCTGACACTATTAATTAGGATTTTGACCCCTCTTCCTTTAAAGTCAATGACAAAAATCCCATTGACTTCACATAGCAGAGAATAAAGCTTTAAAGAATAAGTTTTTCTTGTATTCCTATCAAATAAATTGCTAATACCTAGACACTGGTGTGAAATATGATGGATATTTATGGGGAGAGACTGGGAGTCAAGGATGCCTTAACTCTTGCTACAGAGGCTTCAATTTCAGATTTCTTTGGTATTGTAAACTGAAAAGATGCTGTGGTGGGTGGACCCTTGCTGGATGCCAGCTGCCCACCAAAGCCACTCTATCCTTCACCTCCTCATGTGGACAGGGAGAGAAAATATAACCAAAGTCTGCTGGGCTGGGATAAGGGCAGGGAGAGGTCACTCAGCACCTGCTGCCATGGGCAGCACAGACTGGCCTTGAGGAGAGTTTGTCTCCCACATCCCCACTGCTCTCCCCGCTGGCTGCAGCTGACCAGGGTTCTCCCCCTGTTAGCCCAGAGGGGCTCTCACCTGTTACTACGATATTTTATGAAAATCCCTTTGCTAGGATTTTCTCCTGAGGACCTGAGAAGCCTCAGAAAAGAAATGTAAACAATTAATTGTCTGATGGCTGTGGAATGTGATCTGGACATTGTTTACCAACAGGTGCATCTTTGATTGGTCCATGTGGATTGTTTTTGCTTGATGGCCAGTCAGGGTCCAGCTGTGTCAGACTCTCTGGCTATCACAGGGTTTTGTTATTGATTCCATTCTTTTCCTTTCTCTCTATTCTTTTTAGTATAGCTTTAGTATAGCATTTTAATATAATATCATAAAATAATAAATCAACCTTCTAAAACATGGAGTCAAGAGTCTCATCTCTTCCCTCATCCTGGGACCCTCGAACACAGCCACACTCACCCTTGCTGATGGGCTCAGCCTGGGCCAGAGGTGGGTCCATCCTGGAGCTTCCTGGCACAGGCTCCATCAGATGTGGGGGAAGCTTCTGGCAGCTTCTCACAGAAGCCAGCCGTGTGCTGCCCCCTCTACCAAAACTTTGCCACACAAACACCTTTCCACACGGGAACTTTCATAGGCACAGGCTTGCCACTTGAAATGAGATCTGTGTCAAATGAAATGAAACTATTTTACAGAGGCATGTTCATTTTCTATTGCTATGCATTTCAAAGTATCATGGGACTTTTGCTACTGGCTTCAGCACGTCCCTGAACTAATTCCAGAAAACTGACAGATTTATGGAAAGTAGATTTCAGTATGTTGTTCCTTCTCTCCTTGTTTCATAGAACAACAATATTGTATTTATAACATCTTGCTTTCTGTATGCACATATTTCCTTTTGCACAGAGGAAAAAGTCTATAAACAATGGCCCTGCTGTGATGTGGATAAGGAATAGTCCTCCATCAGTGGGACAATTAATTATTCCATGTCAGAAATGAGAAAGGAAAAGATGCAGGACTGACGCATACAGTGCACTTCCCATCAGCACAAAACTGGTGGGGGGTTGTTCAATGGGACTGATGTGGAAAATACATTTATACTCTAAAGCGTGGAAAAATTTGAGTCTGGGGTTGCAAAGCTTACATTTCTCCCACAAAAAAAGATGGTACCCAGGTCCTAACCCTGTTTTGGCCCATGTCACCATTCACTTTCCCTCAGTTTTGTGGTGGTGTTACAGCAAAGTGTCACTCAGAGGCTGGAACAAACAGAACTTCTAAGATACTGGAGAGGATAGAGACTATTTAAAGCAGATTTATTCATGGAGACATACTTTAAAGTACAGAGAGAAGAATCATTTATGTGTAAATCACTGACTCATATAGTTTGCATATATAAGTTGAATTAAGTGTAATGAATCATTAATCCTGAAGCGTGAGTCCCCTCACACTCAGACTAACAATTCTCAGTATTCCAGCCCTAAAACTAATATGACATCAGTTTTTTATGAAAGAGCTGTTTTATAAAATATCAAAAATCTTTTAAAATAACACTGACACAGGCAAAGTGGTTGTTTTGGGGGTTTTTTTAACCATGAAATTTTAGAGAGTTATTGGACCACAGCATTTTAGAGAGTTATTGGAGCAGAGTTGGGCTCATGCTGCTGCAGCTGGCAGATGTCAAGTACCTAGTGGAGTTCTTCACCCAGTGGGTTTTGGCCCCTGATAAATCATGTTTGAAATCAGCCCTGGTGGGAGGCACACCTTCAAGAGGACAGAGAGCCAAGCTGCAGGGGCAAGCTGGTGATCCCTTTTCCATGGTGTGGCTTTAGCATGGTGGCTTAGAAGGCTCCTATTTTGCACTCCTGTACTCCTCCACCTTGTGCTGTCCCTGGGATGCTCTTGGGCACTGATCTGACACCGGCCTTGTCCAGGGGAGGTCATGCCCTTTGCCTGCCCATGCCTTTGAGAGGAACATCTACTGCTACAGCCCAAATTTTCCTTCTGCAAGCAGGCACAGAGAGCAGGGAGTCGTTACCTCCTACCACGTGGAAGTGATTAAAGAAATAATCATGATCTGCACTGTCCAAGTTATGGCCCTTCACTTCCCAGATGAGTTCAATTAGTACAATTGCAGCCTGATTAAACCACATCTCTTGCATCTTAATTTCCTTCTGGTGTATCTGGTTCAATCAGGCTCCCTCCAATAGATTCACATTTCCATTTAGAGTATCACACCAGCCTTGCAGATCAAAGTGGACATTTATCAGAGTCCTTTTCAATGAATAGTTGTATTATAATGGAGCTCTCAAAAACTAATTTAGGATACAGCAGCATACATAGATCTTGTTTTCGTAGCAAGTTGCTTTTAAATAAGTGTCTGATAATGCCAAGAAAATGAAAAATGAATTTGCATAAGATGGGGTTTTTTAAAGTCTGCTAAATATATGCAGAACTGTATTTATCTGATGGGATATATGAGGGAATTGGATGAACAAAAAGGTCTCTTTTATGTCTAAAGACATGTAGTGGTAACCAATTTATGAGAAATTATATATAGTGCTATGTACTTACTGATGGAAACTTAAGAACATAAGTCAATGATAAAATCACAATTAAAATCTCCTTAGATTATTTTTCAGGGAAATGTAATTGTATTGTTAAGTTGGTTTTTAATTTCCACACTAGTTAGGCACATAGCTAAAAAAAAAAAAAAGTTATTAATATATATAGAAAGTTTTAGAATAACCCTAGGAGGGTGTAGAAATGCTTTTCTAGGGCCCTGACTACTTCATTTTGTTGGATTGTTGAGCATTTTTTACAAAAAAATGTCACAAAGGTTTGATTTGGGAGATTTCTTAGTTTGCTCCTCAGATAGGATGGGGTGAACTAGAACTTTGCATGAAGTATGAGTCTACTGAAAAATCTTGGTGAATACAAGTATCCAACAGCAAGAATATTCCAATGCTACTGTGATTAGCTTAGTTCTAAAACAAGCAGAAAAGGATGCTCCAGGATAACAGGAGAATATAACTAATTTTCACAGATTTAACATATTAATTACAAGCTAATCATAATGATTTAGCTATACCACAGCTGGAGGCTTACAGAGATGTTAGAAAATGCATTGTTGTTGTTACTTTTACTACTACAATTCTGAAATATTCTGTATCTGCTTTTGAAGGGTTTTGAGTTTTCTATTTCTTATTTCAAAATCAGGATGGGATTTCACAAATAAAAATATATTGCTAACAACCAGAAATCAGTTAGAAAACAGTTAACAGGGAAATATGTTGCTAAATTTAAAATGTATTTTTGCCATTACTGTATTACCACCTTCTCTGAATTCCAGCTGATCTTTTCTGTTCCCTTCTAACTGGGAAGCAAATTGTTAAAGAACAGAAACTGGGCATCTAAAATTAGATGTTCAGTGTTAGAGGTTGAGTTTGTTATGTGCCATCAGCGTGTGCTGCTCACATGGTAAGGATGAATTTGTTATTTATGTACCTCAAATGTAAAGGTGTCACCTTCTACACAGTCATATAATGGGTCATCTCCAGCTTGCAGTTTCATCCTGTTTCAGGGATTTTTAAATTGAAAAGTTGAATGGTTCTCAATAATATCCATAGTGTTGTTTTCTTTTTTTGTGTGTGTCAAGGTCTGATCTCATGCTATTCTAATATTTTTATTGACTAATAAAATAAACAAATGTTTTGAACTTTTTGTCTTAATTTGTTAAGATTAAAGGTCACACAACTTTTTACCATGAGGCTGAAATTCAGTTTCATTTCTAATAAATAAGTTAAAGAAATTAAGACCGTCTCCATGATCCAGACAACCTTTTAAACAGAAACATCATAAACAGCACAATTAAAAAAATTCTACTAAAATCAGCAGAAGAAATCAGAATCTCCACAGTCCATTGAGGTCATCCAACCTCAAGTGAGTCACTTGACAGGCTGTTTATCCCATCGTATTCCTGACTTGTGTCTGACCAGCAAGGTTCAGGGACATCCAGGATTTATTAGAAACAGAGGTCATTCCCTAAAGTATATGACATGCTATTTTCAGGCTACTTGTGTTGAAATAGAGAAAGATTTTGTCTCAGGTGAGTCAGGGATTTAAAAGCCAGCTAATATGTCAGAGAGGATCTGTGAGGTTTGTCTCCACTGAAGAATTATTACAGGGGTAGAAGCATTTGCTTGGTGTTATGGCCGGGTAGTGAACATTACTGAGATCGTCTGAAGATACTCTTTGCCTTTGGCAGCAGTTCACACCTTGCTTCTCACCTCATATCACATTTTAAAATCAGGAGACCTGGCGAGAATCTTATAATAAATTGTTTGTCATGGTCAAAACATCCTCTGGTGCAATATCCAAGAAACATCAGTAAAGAACTCTGAAATACAACCCCAACTTTGAATGGGTAGTAACATCTGATGGCACCCAACTGTGCCATGTTTGACCATGACTGCCTCAGGTCAAGCTCTTTGCCTATTATATGTATAGTATTAAATATTTTGGCTAATTACACTCATGTCTTTACATTCAAGTTCTCAAGTAATTTAGTAATTCTCTCCTGAACTGATTGAGTTTCCATTGGGCTGTTCTTCAGATAAGAGTAGTTTTCACAATGAAATTGGCACATGCATCTTTTATGAACTCCAGTGATTTTTTTTTTTTAAGAGAAAAAGATGGAACTAATGGTGGTTGAGTGACTTTTTGTTTGCCAGTAGTTATATATCCATGGACTCAACTTTGCCTAAGTATTAGTGCTGGATACTGTAGCATATTGCATAGCTCATTTTTTTCATAAGTGACCTTATAAATATGTGTGTCTGAAAAAATTATATTCCTTGCCTACAAGAAATTTGAAGATTTGACTCACAGATACGTTCCTGATACAGCAGGGAATGTTGGGAATTACACTAGACATTAAGAACAAGATGGTGAAGGTGTGTTGAATCACCACCCTGTACAGAATAATTTTTAATCACATACATTTATGTTTTGTCTACATAAATTTCCCCTGACCTTTGTCTCTCAGATACACCTAAGTTAATAATTTAATGTTTACTGATATTAATATTGATGGCATCACACCTTCTGCAATCAGAGGATAAACCAAGGTCTTCCAAACTGACTGGTAGAGTTTGTGCTTTCAAGAAGGTTTAGGGAGATCTGTCCACAGATGGTAAATGCTTAACTCTGGCTGTGTAAAGATTACCAAATTAAGCATCCAAAGAAGTACTCATAAGTATTACTCCTTTTTTTAAAAAATCTTGACCCCCCATGTGACTGCAGGGTAGATATCACAACTGACAAGGTGCTAAAATGTGAAGTACCTGAGCCTCTTGAGAAGTCCACAAGGTGAGAAGCAGTGGCACCTAATTTTACGGGGCAGTTTTGCTCTGTATATATTCATGCACAATACTGAATTGATAATGACACACTCTTTGCATCTGATTAGTCATGATACAAAAGCCACAGGGAAAAAAGTGCAATCATAAGGATGAAGTTCCCAAGTGCTTTACTTTTGCAGTATTAATGGTATTTCTGCAGATTCAAAAGGGAGTACTCTTGAATTATTGGAAATGCATCAACAGCATTAAAGCTGAGGGTCCAACACAGACCAAAGGAGTAAATGTACATTCCTCTAATATTTGCACAAACATAAGCCCATAAGCTTCATCCTAAATTCAGTTTTAATTGTAAGCTATTCAATAACCAACTGGTATTTCTACACGTGTCCAAGCTTACACACACTAAAGTCTATAAATTTGCCATTTCCTAAGAGCAGTGTCTCACCCTGTAAGAACATCTGAAAGATGTGCAAGAAAAAACAGCTTCTATTTTCAAACCTCATGAGCTGGCATAAAACACTAAATTAATATTCAGATGCTTTATTTATTATACCTGACAAGAGATAATAAGGTGTTATTAATACATAATAACTATCATACATTAGAAATGTAATGAAGATGCAGTCTCTGACTTTAAACCAATTATATCATTTCATCATTTTATGGTGTGAAATTTGCCCAAATTTTCTAAAGAGTTCAAAAGGAATAGAATCAATATTTCTTGAATATTTTGTTTTCTAGATCTGATCAAAATGATGCCAGTCTTTCTTATGAGTCTCAGTAGTACTTTCTAACTGAACTCAGAGAGAAACACTAATATATTGCAAACCCATCTTTGCCTTTAACAGAAGGATGGCTTTTGCAAAAAAAGAAAACTGAATGTGGGGCCAAACCTACAAACCAGAAGGTCTGAAAGCCAAAAGGTGAATTCAAAGATGCACACAGTGTCTTATTCCTTATTCCTGCAATTTCTGTGGTGGGAATGGCAGTATTGTGGATGAGAGAGAATACCCTGTTTCCCCACTTCTTGTTCCTTGTGTAGATTTTTCAGTATTTTCTTTCATTAACCTTTAATTAAGATTTTAAGGCTCTGTAGCTCATTGGGGCAGCTCTAGATTCCAATAGTAGGTAAATATTAATATTATTCATCACTGTCATTCAAACCTAATATTCTTTCTTAGCTCTGCTGGTGTCCATATAAAAAAGCATCCAATTGAAAGTGTTATATTTAACTAACAAACAAGCTTGCCTGTGGTAGTTCAAGCTAAATATTGAGAGGAGGATTTCTCAAGCTTACTATATTAAAAAGCTGCTGGAAAGGAAGATTCTGTTTGAATTAAGACCAAGAACAAAAATGTGTGATGGGGTAGAGCTGCTGTTAATGATTATTTTTACATCTGTACATCAGTACATCGCACAGTTACAAGCACACAACAATGCCATGACAGCTGTGAGGAGCAGCAATGTCTCAGACTGTGGGGAAACTTGGTCTTGGAAGATTCCAAATATGTCATGGATGGAACAGACTACAGAGCAGACTCTTGGAAAAGAATGTGTCCCCTTGTTTGCTTGCATAAAAGGAATGTTTAGAGCAGAGAACCTCTGCCTAGCCCAGAGGTGCATGGTTAATCCAGAAATTGGATTAAATGGATGTGTGCCTCAGGGCACACAGATGATTTAAGGTCCTAGGGGGAATTTTTGAGCTGTGTCATGTTTGAGCTGTGTCACTATAATTTTTTGACCAATGCAGTGATGTTCATACATATACTGACATCCTTGAATTTCACTCTGACATGTAGAGGAAAGAAAAGCATTCCCAAACAGTTCCCAGTGCCACAAACATTCCCTAACATCAGGTCAGAGCAGCACACATTGTCAGTCAGAAGAAAGAATGAAATGTAAGAAGCAACCAGGATATCATTTACTGGTCTTGCTCTAATGAGTCTTTAGGATTTTCCAAACCAACGTGATCACCAAAATTTAAACCTGATCCACCTTCTCTGTTACACATGGACATAATTGTCTGGTTGTGGCATTTTGTGCATTGGAAGCATCTGTTGGAGCTCCAAAAAGAGTAATTGCCTTATTTCAGTTCATACACATTGCTTGAGATGAAAACAGCTGAAAATACACCAGATGCTACAATGCCTTTCTTTCTTTCTTTTTTTTTTTTTCTTTCTTTGGGGAGGGGATGAGACATTTCCCTTCAGCCATGGGCTGCAGGAGCTCTCCTAGAACAGTCTGGCACTGGTGGGAAGTGAGAGGGGGAAAATCAGAGAGAACATTGCAAGACAGAGTAAGCCAAGGCATTTTCTGCCACTGAACCAAACTTCTCAACCTCCTTTTGTACCTACTGCCTAAAAAACTGAGGGAAAAATGTATAAATAAAAAACTGTGCTAAGCAAAGTAATCTCCAGCTGATGCTGAAAATGCCTGAGATGCTGCAAAGCTACAGAAAAAGAAACATGGCAATTTAAAACAAGCTATACAAGGAATATGGAGTGATTCAGAAGTCTCTTGTAAATCAAAGGTCTCACTCTTCTGAATAGATGGCTTTCATTAATATTTTTCCTGCATGATTTTAAAAGGGATGAGTCAGCCTATTAAGATCAAACAAGGGAAAGGAGGAACTGTGTGCTTAACTTTCTCTGCTATCTATGCAGTTATTAATCCAGTGCAGAAAATAAAATCTTCACAAAACCTACTTGAGACTATGTTTTGAATTAGTAGACAATATTCTATTATTAGACAACACCATGTTTTGAATTTTAAATTTTTTTTACTTTTGATTTAAAATTTTAGCAGAAATAGTTTGAATAACTGAATAAATTACATTTTAACTCGTTCCTAAAAGCTATTGTCTTGCATAAATAGAAAAAAAATATTTTAAAAAGATGTTAATATTTGGATTCCCTAAAACTTCTCTTTTAATGAAAATTTCAATGGCCTTCAGTAGAGTCTATCCACAGAACAGAGTCAAACAGATCCAGTATCTGCTTTTCCCTCCATTTGTGGAAATAGATGCCTGGGGACAGCTTCTGTCAAGAGAAATAAACCTCACCAGCCAGATAAAAGTGGGCAAGCAGGAAGCACATTAGAAGCAGCATCTTGCACTGTGAAAGGAAAGTGATAAGAGCTGATCCTTGCTTTCTATGGCAGATGATATGCCTGTAAATGAGCATTTGGTTAATAGCACCTTATCTCCAGAGAACCTGTCTGGACAGTATGATTGCAGGCTTTTTTTTTGCTTTGCAGCAGCATTATTTTCTGTTTTAAAGGAAAAAGAAACAGTTTTCTGCATTGGCAGAGCTTGGACTACTCTTGTGAAGAAGGTTGGCATTGAAGCAGTGGTTTCATTGCAGGAGTTCTTGCTCCTCCAGGCAGACTCAGCCAGCCTGGATGGGCAACGGCTTCCTGGAGCCTCGCTGGCTGCTGGTACACTGCTCTGGGAATTCTGGGGTGCTCAGCATGCAGGCAGACCACAGCAAAGGTTTGTGAGCAGCCAGCAGTGTTTAAAAGGGAAGAAAATCTCATACCACTCTGCACATGGTCAAAGAGCTGCCCATGTCCCCGTCAGTTGTGCAGCCATTTTTAATTTGGCACCTTTTGAATACAAAGCTGTGGAAATGACATACTAAAGACATGTGGATCACAGCCTTTGTGTTGTACCACCGCCAATTTTTGGAGGAATTCTTTCTGCCTGTTGTAGTTTGAGCTGCTGAGGCTCTGTACTGTGAGCCAAGGCAGAATGCCTCCTGATGCCCCACTGCAGGAGCTCCACCAACAGCCTGCTGCTTCAGCTCAGCAGGACACTGTCTGTGCAGCTTGTTCTGCAGTTTCTGAGTGATTGGATTCATAACCCCACTCAACTCTTCTTGGAACACAAGAGCTCATTTTATAGCACATAATATATCTAAGAAATGGGCTGTTGGGAATTCATTAACATTTTAAACTAAAGGGGTTTGCAATGTTGTGAACAGTACCACATGACATATTTTAAAACCATGCCTGGCTTAAGTTTTCCTGAGTTTTCTTAGTCCTTTGGAAAAAGCTCCTGGTGTCTAGGCAGTGAATAGTGAAGTCAGATGACCAAGAGCAACCTTCTCTGTTGCTGAAATGAACCAGAGGTATATAATATATGACTAGTCAGGGTGTCTGGCTTTTAAACTGGTACCAACAAGAATTATTCTTGTCCCTTTGGGGGGATAGATAACATCATAGCTGAGATTTTTAAATCTATCCCCTGCTCATCTCTCCCTGCAATTTGTGCTGCTCTGGTTTTCTGTCTAGAGCCTTCTGAGCAGAGTCCAGCTCACTGAGCATTAGTCAGTTAATGTCACTCCTGGCTCTCTGGACTGTGTTTTATCTTGAAATGCGTGTGAAAAAGTAGACAGTGTGAGCTAACCTATACTTATCAAGGCTGACAAAGCAAGAGGAAATTCTGTTGAAGGAGGACATGGAAATTTAGCATGCAGATGACAGACAGAAGATATATTAAATTCCCAGGGTTGTGTGGCCAGTGATGTCTCTCTTTCTCTGACAGATCCCCATTTGTTATTTTGCTTGTTGCCCTTTTGACGGCAATTTGCTTCTTCATTTTGGTCATTCTCAGGCCTCCTGATGACAGGCACATGAGGAGTGCAGAATATTTTTCTTAGCCTCTCTGGACTCCTGGGCACTTTTCAAGGAGAAAAGAGTAATGAGAATTCAGCCTTTTTTTTTTTTCTTTTCTCTTCTGAAAGTGCTGCTTGAACACTGTGAGGAGGAAAAGCAAGCCCCTTGTTTTAATTTCACACACTCACATGTGTGCACGCAGACACACACACGAACCCTCCCAGAAGCAGGAGAGTTATGCCTGCAGGGCTCAGGCTGAGCTGAAGAACAAACTGTTTTAATGAATATTTTGATCAATCTTGCCAAATTGATTTAGAGTGTGAGTACAGTCTGGGAATTTTTCTCATTAGTAGTGAACTTCATGTTAGAGGAGCACGGAGTGGTGAGCTCATTAGCACCAGCCTGCCTGTGTCTGAAGGCGCACACGGTGACAGCGCGACACGAGTGACGAGAGACAGGGGCTGTGCTGCTGCATGTTAAAAATATCCCTTGCAGGGCGGCTCTGAAATATTAATTTTACTAACACAGTTCTTGCAATCAGTTACCAAGAATTAGTAGAAGAGTGAGTTGAGTTGAAATCACTTCCCTAAAAGGAGAGCTGCTGACTCCTTCGGCAAAGAGTGAAACAAATACTGCAACATCTGCCTTGGATTAGCAGCTTGTTTGCTTCAAAAAGGGGAGCATGCAGCAGATGTGTTACCCAGGAAATCACAGCTACTTCTCTTTGCTGAGCAGAAGAGTACACAAGATTGCCAGGCTGGCTTTGCCTGTAATACAAACAGCTAGCAAAGCAGCGCTGCAAAGGAAAAAATGAACAAAAACGAAAGCAGCAGTGGGAGCAGAGATGAAGCAGGCAGACCTGTGATGCCATGATGGACTGGCAGCCAGCCTCACCTTCCCCTGGCTGCAGCCAAAGCATGGCAGCAGCTCCAAGGAGCCCTGCAGGGGCCATGACAGAGGAACCTGCCAGCTGAAAACACTCCCTCCTAACCCCCCTGAGTTAGTGGTTGCCTGATGGCCCGAAGCATTGGACTTTATGTCCTCTATAAAAGCACTTTATGCTCTCTAATGTAACGAGGTAACTTCTGATTGTACATAAAAATGTCCACTCTTTCTAAATCCTGCCACACTCTTGACCCCAGTGATACCATATGGCAACAAGTTTCAAAGGTTAATGACAAGTTTTGTAAGAATGTCTTCATACATTTTAAATCTGTTGCATTTAAATACTTTTGAATACCCTCTTCTTCTTCTGTTGTAGTAAAATTTATATAGAAGTATAGATGCTCTACAATATGCAATTCTTACGTATATCTCAGCATTTCCCTTCTGCTATGCTTGAAATAGCCCCAAACTCACCATGAATTGAGTATTTGTTAACACCAGTTTTTTAATCTCACTGCCTCTGTCCTGTCTTTGAAACAGACAGCTCAGAAATCAGTGTGTCATCCCAAGAAAAGTTCAACCATTTTCATCACTGGCATTACATATAAAGGTGGTTCCTTTCTTGCTACATCCTCATATTTTTGTCTTCCCTTTCACTGACACTTAGAGCAATATTCAGGGCATTGCTTTATTTATTTTTCTTTCTTTTTTCCTAAATAGCTGTTCTGAATTTTGAAATTCCAGGTGAGAATTTATGACAGGAGCGCAAAAATTATTTAATCGAGATTAAGGAAATGTATTGATCTTTCTGTTCCAAGATCGATGTAGCAAACAAAGAAAAACCTTTACACTCAATGTCAGTGATGAAAATGGTTAAAATATATGGAAGTATTCTTTCAGAGGTAGTTGCTTGTTTGGGATGACAGCTCGTGGGTCTCAGCTTGTCGTTGAAGAGAGACTGAGAAATAAACCCATGTATTTTCCAATTGTCTGCAAATCAAAGTTAGCTCTTGGTCAAACTCAATTGAGTTGTTTGGATGGCACTGATTTCACACTTCAGTTAAATGTTACCTGATCTTTCTAAAATAGTATTTTTTATATTTTAATAATCAAAATTAATTATTGCTACCAAGTGTTCCTTGACTATTATTCTGACTTTTTGTTTTTAATTTTAGTAAAAACTTAACAATGTCACCATTTTATGGGTTTTTTTTCACTGTTTAATAATCCTCATTCTCTTTTATCTCTGTTGCTGTATTGTAATGCTGTGCAGTTTTGTAGTGTTTCACTGCTCATATTATTTGCAATTGTAAGTCTCTGAGCAGGTTCTGGTGCAACTCCATTTCTTGTCCTCTTTGTGACAGATGCCTTCCTCCCTCTCCCCAGTAGACAGGGGGTTTTTGTGTGTTATTAGCTTTGCATTAGACCTGTTTTAAGAGCACCATAAAAAGTTATGTGCTAGTTTTCAACAGTAAAAAATTTATGCAGAGTGGAATAATTTATGTACTGTTAATTGATGTGAAACAATTTGCGATTCTTTTTTTTTCATAGTCAAATCAGTAATTATGTTGTAAACAACCAAATCATCTGCACTAATAACTTAAACATAATTGTATATGCTTTTAATGATCAAAGATTTTTTTTCATCTAATTTAATTCCCTGTGATTTTAGAGACTTACTTTCAAATACAACCAGGTTTAAGAGAATGCACCAAAAATTAATTTTGAGACAGGATCCAAATCATTAGCTTTGATTTATAAGTAAAACTATCTGGGTTTAAGGATATACAGAATAAATTATTTTCTTAATAAAGTATTTCTTTTCTAGAAGAAGCCTACAGGATGAATTTTTTGCCTGTGTACTCCTTGATGTGAAGTTATCAGTATGATTTCAGACATGCTCTGCATTCTTCTTTCACCTGTCAACAGAGTAGCTGATGTGTTTGCTCAATACAGCTATGTCTTTAATCAGGGTGAAAAGATGTAGCTTGACAGAGTGTAATTATTTTAATTGCTGTGGAAAGACAGAGAACTAAATTATAGGAGAATTTTGATTTTCAAGCTTAAGTGTGTTCTAGAACTCAAATAAGATTTCAGAAACTTAACAAAATTTTGAGGTCTGAGGGTTGTCATTTCAGAACTACAATAACTTTTTCTAAAAGGCCCCATCCATTAATGACAAATGATTCTTACACATGTGAACACTTCTAACTTTGGAAATATTCGGTTTTCAAGCACTTTTAGGGTTCCTGTCATACAAAATAAATGCCAGGCAGCTTGTTCAGCAACCATGCAATCCTTCCATTCTCATTTTTCTACCCTTAAACACTTTCTGTCATGAGTGGACCTATGTTCATTTGACAGTCGCACTAAAATGCAAATAATTTTGATGGCTGACATCCCTCCACCCCTCCAAGATGTTTTAAACAGTCAGAAAAAAAATAGGGAGGAGTCTTTGGGCTTTGGGTTGCAAACAATCACTGTGGAACGGTGGGATTTTTAATAAACTCTATGTTTATTTCAGACTGGGACATATTGGAGCTTCACACCCAGGTGTCCCCAGACCCAGGAGCCAGCTGCAGCCCTCAAAGGGCACTTGTGTCATCCCTGTCTATATTCTTATACCCTAAATGAATGTGTGTGGCATTCTCATTCTCTGAACGTGATTGCTTCACCCAGGATTTTCTCCTGGGAAGCTGAAAGGCAGCAAGAAGCCTCAGAAAAAAAGAAAAACAGTTCTTATCTCATGTGCTTCTCCTGTGTTGTGCTCATGTGGAATGTGTTTGGAGATTGTTTACCCACAGGTGATTGTTTGATTGGACTCCAGTGTGAGTTGTTTTGGCTCATTGGCCAATTA
>VYZP01015183.1:0-124420 GCA_013400635.1 Hypocryptadius cinnamomeus | reverse complement strand
CCCATCCCATCCCATCCCATCCCATCTCACCGCTCCAGCTCTCCCTGCCCAGCGCAGATCGGGGTGGGAGCGCAGCCTGGGGGGCACCGTGCCGGGGGCTCGGCGGCTTTTCCAGCTTCCCACAGGGCACTGCCGTGCAGGGAGGAGACAGCAGAGTGGTAGAGCAGCCAAGGGCCCCCTCCCTGGGCAGTCCAAAGCTTTCTGTGAGCTGGAGTCTCTTTGACCCCAGAGCTCTGGTCCCCTGAGATGGAGCCCCAGGGCTCGGCCAGCCACGTGCCCTCCTGGGTATCGCCAACTCGTCTCAAAAATTGTCACCTCCCTCCCCTAGCACAAAGCCAGAGGCCCGTAAAGACAAGATTGTAGTTGAAGTTAAGTCAGATAAACTTTCCGAAGAGGCGGGGCTCCTGCAGGGCACCAACGGCGAGAAGAGAGCCGCAGCTGACCAGGTAGGAGAGAGCGACGGGCACCGCCCCGCGCAGCTCAGGGACGGGGCTGCACCCAGGTAATGCTTTGCTTCCCTCCTCCGGCACTGCCCACCCTGCACGGGCATCCATCATCCATCAGCAGCGCTCGGGGGGGCCGTGGGAGGGAGGGGAGGGGACAATTCTGGGAGGTGACAAAGCTCTGCTCGTGGCAGTGCCCTGCTTGGCTCTGCCGCGGAGCAGCAGCCAGGCTCCCCAGGGGAGAAGGAACTAAAACAGAAAGATGTCTGGCTAGAAGTCAGAGCAGAGGCTGCAGGAATGGTTCCTCTGAGCCAGAGATCTTGGGATGAGTTTTTTGGGATATGGGCATTCCTCTCACCTGGCATGGAGCAGCTTTTCGGTGTCACTGCTGGGCCACCACTGTCCGTGCCAGCCACAAGATGCAGCCCCTGAGCCCACCATGGTTTTATTTGCCTTGGGCCAGCCACAAGATGTGGCTCCTGAGCCCACCGTGGTTTTATTTGCCTTGGGCCAGCCACAAGATGCAGCTCCTGAGCCCACCGTGGTTTTATTTGCCTTGGGCCAGCCACAAGATGTGGCTCCTGAGCCCACCGTGGTTTTATTTACCTCGGGCCAGGAGAGAGCCCCTGCCTGGCTCTGCACAGCTCACACTCCCCTCCCCTCGGGGTGGGTGCCACCCTGGGGTGCCCCAGCTGTCCCCACCCCCCTGTGTGTGTCACTGCCACCCCTGCAGCAGCAGGCTGGGTTTGTGTTCATCCCTAACCGTGTGTTTTCCCTCTCCTTTTCTCTCCTGGCGGAACTGAAGAGCGAGAAATACATCGATCTGAGAAACTAGAGAGGAAACCTACTAAGTGCTTTCTCCCTTCAAACCTTTCCTGCTCTTGGATTGCCTTCTCCCACCCCTGCTCCAGCCCCTGGGGAGCACGGCCAGAGACCACCTGAGTGTCACCGTGCTGGGGCCACCTCCCTGGCTCACCTGGCCATTACCTCAGCCCTGGGCTCGCAGGTGTTGCCTTAGCAGCAAAGCTGGACTCGCTTTACTACTCCAGAGAAGCCACAGCAATATTAGGAAGAATTATATCCCATTAATCCCTACTTGGTGGAAGGATTTGAGGCTCTTTCAGGTAATCTGTTCTGTACATGTTGTGGGAAGGTTTTGACACATTCTTTTTACCCTGCCCTTGCTCAGAGAGGCTGGTGAAATTTGGGGGTTGGGATGTCTGAGGCACCTTAGCTGTAGTGGGTGCAGGTTGGAGGAGAGAGGAGTGGAAGGGGGTGTGTTAGAGAGGTGTTTGCAGCTTCTAAGAGGGTTTGAGTGCTTTGCTTTGTCTTTGAACCGTTCCTGGGTCAGTTTATCCCAGTGGTGCTGTGATCCCACAGGAGGAGAGGACCTGGCAGAGCAAGGAAGGGCTGCCAATCTCCAGAAAGGCTTGAGGGTGTCTGGTTTGGAGCTGTGCTGACCCGAGGGGCAGGGCTCTCTCTCCCCTCTGAATTTGGTTTGTTGTAGGGACCCAGAGCTCCCACAGACTTAAATTCAAAATTGGACAGGGCCAGTCAGTGACGTCTCAGGGTTTTTTTGTGCTCAGCCATTGCCAGCCCCAGGTCAAACTCCTCTCTGTGCTTCGGGGAGGAGAGGAGAAGGGCAAGAACCTGCCAGGAGCTTCTGTGCCAGCCCTCCCCTGCCTCATCCCAGAGGGATCAGCCCCTCCTGCCTCTCAATCCCATCCTCTGAGCTCTGCTGGCCACAAGGCTTCGTCCCCTGGCTGTCCCAGCCCCGAGAGAGGGGAGCCATCCCCGCCTGCTACACGTGGTGTCCGAGCAAAAGCTTTGGTTTATATATATTTTTGTTGATTGCGTGTACATTTCCAGGAGTTTTATTTCCTTTTTTTTTTTTCCTTGTTGTTGTCCGATACTTGCAAGGGTTTTTTTTTTATATATATGTGAAAATAAAGTACGGATTCAAAGCTGAGTGGTGGAGTTTGTTCCCACAGACAGAAGGGTGGGAAGGGCATTCCATAATCCCATGGAGGGGCCAAGAGGATCCATTTATGCCCCTGTGGCTTCTAATTATACACTAATTACTGTCAATGCTAATAAATCTGTCCATTCTAGTAATAATAAAAAATAAATATTAAATAAATAAATAATAAATAATCCTAGTTTTAGGCTGCAATAGGTGATTGTATCACTGGATCTCAAAAAATAATATTACAAACAGAATTTACTATTAGAATTTATTGATAATTTAATTAATAGCTAGTACCAATACTATAGGTGGCAATGTCTAGAGAAGATGATAATAAACACTAATAAACTAATACTAATTAATAAAAAATATTAATAAAGCTAATAACCACCCCCTGTCACTACCCTGAGAGGACAGAGGGCAAATGATGGGTGACACCAAAGTGTCCCTTCTGCTTTGGCCCCAGCTCATAAGAATTAATTCCTGTGTCCTCATCTGAGCCCTTGATCAATTATTGGCGACTCAAATGACCTCAAGTAACCCCAATGACCTCAAGTAACCCCAATCATGACCTCAAATGACCCCAATGACCTCAAGTAACCCGATCATGACCTCAAATGACCCCTGTGACCTCAAGTAACCCCGATCATGACCTCAAATGACCCCTGTGACCTCAAGTAACCCCGATCAGGGCCTCAAATGACCTAAAGTAACCCCAAACAGAGTCTCAAATGACCTAAAGTAACCTCTGGAAAATCAAAAAATTCTCAAATGACCTAAAGTAACCCCTGTGACCTCAGATGACCCCAATGACCTCAAGTAACCCCGATCAGGGCCTCAAATGACCTCGAATGACCCCAATGACCTCAAGTAACCCTGATCAGGGCCTCAAATTACCTCGAATGACCCCAATGACCTCAAGTAACCCCAAACAGAGCCTCAAATGACCTCAGGTAACCCCATCTCTCCATTTCACCCGGACTGCCCTCGTTTCACCCCACTTCTGAGGCTTCTGTGAGAGGTTTTTCCCAAGTTCAGTTGTCCCTCCATGTCCCCAGCCACCCTCACTGACCTGGCTGGGTTCCCATGTGACCCCTGGGTCCTGAGTGTCCCCTTTAGCCCCCAACTGGTGTCCCCATGACCGCTGTGTCCCTATTTATTTTATTTCTGGGCCCCTCCTGGCTCTGGAATGTTGGAGTGTGGCAGAACCTGGATTTATTATATCTGTTTTATATGCAAAATATTCATATATTGATATATATGAATAGATATCAATGAGTATTCAATTAATGGATTGAAATATCTATAATTATTTTCCTATCTTTTATTAATAATACATAATATAGTCTAATAACTCTATTCTAGAATTGTGANAATAAATATTAAATAAATAAATAATAAATAATCCTAGTTTTAGGCTGCAATAGGTGATTGTATCACTGGATCTCAAAAAATAATATTACAAACAGAATTTACTATTAGAATTTATTGATAATTTAATTAATAGCTAGTACCAATACTATAGGTGGCAATGTCTAGAGAAGATGATAATAAACACTAATAAACTAATACTAATTAATAAAAAATATTAATAAAGCTAATAACCACCCCCTGTCACTACCCTGAGAGGACAGAGGGCAAATGATGGGTGACACCAAAGTGTCCCTTCTGCTTTGGCCCCAGCTCATAAGAATTAATTCCTGTGTCCTCATCTGAGCCCTTGATCAATTATTGGGGACTCAAATGACCTAAAGTAACCCCAATGACCTCAAGTAACCCCAATCATGACCTCAAATGACCCCAATGACCTCAAGTAAGTGAGAGGTTTTTCCCAAGTTCAGTTGTCCCTCCATGTCCCCAGCCACCCTCACTGACCTGGCTGGGTTCCCATGTGACCCCTGGGTCCTGAGTGTCCCCTTTAGCCCCCAACTGGTGTCCCCATGACCGCTGTGTCCCTATTTATTTTATTTCTGGGCCCCTCCTGGCTCTGGAATGTTGGAGTGTGGCAGAACCTGGATTTATTATATCTGTTTTATATGCAAAATATTCATATATTGATATATATGAATAGATATCAATGAGTATTCAATTAATGGATTGAAATATCTATAATTATTTTCCTATCTTTTATTAATAATACATAATATATTCTAATAACTCTATTCTAGAATTGTGATACATATACATGTAATTCTAGAATTGTGTGAGATATCAATTTATTTATTTCTAGAATTTCCATGCAATAACTTTAGAAGTCTGCAGAATATTCCCATGGATTCCCTTGGATTCTCTTCCTAGGTGGTAACTTCATGTTCTTCTTGGTCCTGATGGATTAGAGCCTTTATTCATTGATTCTCTCAGAATATGTTTAATTACTATAATCTTTATATAAATCTTTCCTGTGGGTGGCCAGAATATAAATTTGCATTTAACAGATAATTGTGGTGACAATTATAAAATAACTCCAAAGTCAGTCTGCAAAGGCCAGGAGATTGAAATTGTAAAATTTTCTTTTTCCAGCACTTACAGAAGCACCACAACACACACACACCATCTGCTACAACAAAGGAAATTTTATTTAAAAATAAAACTTTGTTTTGTTTTCTTTCTTACTGACACAGGTGAATGAAATCCCAAACAAAGAAGCTCTTAGTGGGCAGCATACAAGGATGGAAACAATTAATAAATAACATTAGTATAACCTCTAAACATTAACAATGCATCTGCAAACAAAATGAGGACTTTAAACCAAGTGAACCTTAAAGCTCAGCTACTCTCTGTAAGAATATTTACCTTCTGTTTTTCCTTATTCTTTACAGATCTGAAAGGATTAAATACTGCTATTATAATTTTATATTAATGACACTATTATACTTTTTTTTTAAAATATCTCGTGAAAATCTCAACATTTTTTAACACTGATATTTTACAAATTGGTATTTGTCATCCATGAGAAAGAACAACAGTAACAGCAGTTCTTCCTCCACTGGGAATTTCAAACAAAAAAAGATTTTTAGGAGGAACTTTAAAAATAAATGTCCTTATTCCCCACTAATCTTTAAAGTGGCGCCTCTGAGAAGGTGCCCTGGGAGTTGCATTTTTTCTTGCTCAACTGGAAAAAAAAAAAACAAAAAACGAACAAAAACCCAACAAACCAAGCAATCAAACCACATTTACAGTAAGGAGCCTGCCTCAGGATGAGCCACAGTAACGTCACCAGTCTGGCCCCCGGGGAGGGCTGGGGCAAGGACGTGCACAAAAAAGGGGAAGATTTGGGATTCCTGCTGGGCTCTGCACAAAGGAAATCACCTGGATCCTGCTCAGGAGGGCACCTCCCGCTTCCCACAGCTCCTGCTCCTGTTGGGAGTGTTCCCAGCTCCTGTTGGGAGTGTTCCCTGCTCCTGTTGGGAGTTTTCCCTGCTCCTGTTGGGAGAGTTCCCCTCTCCTTTTGGGAGTGTTCTCTGCTCCTGTTGGGAGTGTTCCCTGCTCCTGTTGGGAGTGTTCCCAGCTCCTGTTGGGAGTGTTCCCAGCTCCTGTTGGGAGTGTTCCCTGCTCCTGTTGGGAGTGTTCCCTGCTCCTGTTGGGAGAGTTCCCCTCTCCTTTTGGGAGTGTTCTCTGCTCCTGTTGGAAGAGTTTCCTGCTCCTGTTGGGAGAGTTCCCAACTCCTTTTGGGAGAGTTCCCCACTCCTTCTGGGAGAGTTCCCCACTCCTGTTGGAAGTGTTTCCCACTCCTTTTGGGAGTGTTCCCCACTGCTTTTGGGGACAGCTGGAGAACAACTCCAGCATTTTTTACCCCATCCCACGATCCTGACTTGGCCCTGAGCTCGGCACAGCACCAGTCCAGGCACGGAAGCTCCACGGCTGAAATGCTACAAAACACAGTGTCAGAGTCCAAGTGAGCATTGCCCATCTCTCCTGCTGCTCCTTTTCACCCCTTCCCAAAGCAGTTTGGTGCTGCTTGTCCAGCTCTGCTCATTTCCCCAGAGGAGTGGATTCTCAGATCCAGCCTGGCCACGCAGCATCCCCTTAAGAAAGGCACTAGACATTTGGGTGGTTTTTCCTTTTTAAAGTAGCATCAGAAAGGTAATTTTCTTAAGAATAAAGAAGAGGGAGGTGAAAGGAAAGAAGAGCAATCAATCTTGGGCTTAGAAAGAACAAGAAAAATCCACTGGGCAGTGCCTGGATCGAGCTGGCAGAGCACAGCCACAAGACATGGCCAGGACTCTGCTGCCCTCAGTGGAATCAGCAAATTCTTAACGTGTCTAAGGAAGAAAAGGCAAGACTTAAGTTTTTTAAATCAGTTTGACACATAAACAAGTGCACAGAAAGGACACATGCAGAGAAATCAGCAATACATGCCACAAAGATTGCTCTCTCTAATCTCTAATACCCAGAACAACACCCACAGGAACATCTCTTGGCACATAGACCCCAAAGACAGGCCTGGAACAGCTCTGCCAAGCAGGATTTCATGGAAATTACAGCCAGCCTGCCCTGAGGGGCTTGGAGGGGACAGGGAATCACTGGTGCCACACAGCTGGGCAGGACAAGAGTTAAGGCTTTGCAGCTGGCTGGCTCAGCCTGGCTCAGCCATGGCAGGAGTCACACTGAGCTCACACAGCAGGACAGACACCAAACGGCTCCAAACCGACACAGAGCCCAGTGGGAGCGTGGAAAAGAGGGAAATAAACCCCTCACTAGAGGGTTTGCACCTGGATCTCCAGGACAAGGGACTGTTTGGCTGCTCAGGCTCCCCAGTGTGACACAACAGCCACAGCTGTCCCCTGCTCCTGCCTCAGCAGCACCAGTGCTGGCCTTGCTCCTGCAGAGGCTCCCACACATCCCACAGGGAGCAGGGCTGGCACCCCTGGCAGCTGCACTGGGGGCACAGGAGGAAGAGCAGCTCTTCCTCCTCTCCTTCTTCCCCCAGGCACTGAGCCCACCTTCCCCAGGGTTGTGCCTGAGCCCTGTGCCCTGCAGAGCACCCTGCCCACTGCCAGACCTGGCAAGTGCCAGCCCTGACCCCAAAGCAGCAAAGGGTGGGGTCAGGCAGCGTGGCAGGAGATCTCCCCACGCTGTCTGAGTGTTTTCTCCACTACAGAGAGGAGAGGAGTAAAGAGAGACACTTCAGCCTGCCTGGAAGCCACTGCAGCAATTCAGAAAGCTGTAGGTCTAGAGAGAAACCTCCACTTGAATTAAAAACCCACTTTCTGCTCTGCTAACACTCGTGAAGGCCTCTCTGCCACTGCAGCCATCTGGCCCAGTCTCTGGATTCCTCAGAAGGCCAGACTGCACCCGACTGCCAGAACCACTCCAGGAATATTCCAAGCTGCAGCCCTTAGCCCAGTGACCTCTGCTGACCTCAAGGAGATGCAAATAATGCTGGACATGCTCCAAAGGCCAAGAGCCTCTCAGGCTGACAGGCTGTGAGCTGTCTGTGCCTCCTGGATCTAAATCCTCTCCAAAGGAACCATCCACTCCTCTAATATGAACAGAGTTAAGTAGCTGAGTAGGCAAGTCAGGTTTTTCCAATGCAACAGCTGAGTTCTGACCTTTAAAACCATGTGATCATTTCACAAATACAGAATTTTTTCCCCAGGTCTGTTTTAACACCAGGCCTGGCAATACCTTAGAGAAATGGAAATGGAAAGGAGAGCCCTCATGTTGTTTGGACAGCCATGCAGAGAACTGCTGCACTTCTGTGACTGCAAAGCAGGTGAAATTCCAACAAACACATCAGCTGCATCTACCAATTCCACAAAACACCCTGGCACGACGATGGCTCCTGCAAAAGCTCTCTGGAGGAATGTGTGTGAAGGCCACTAGTCTGCAACAGCCACCATGCAATGAAGATAAATAAAACATCCAATTTACCAGGTGCAACATTCCTAGGGAAGAGCAATGGGAGTGTCCAGTGACGGCTGCTCCAGCCCAGCAGGGCCACAAATCAAATCTGAGCACTGAAGCACAAAATGCCCAAGGCTAAGAGAGGAGAAGCAGCAGCCCCAGTTCTTTGCTCTTGCTCAAATTCTTTGCCCCCTCTCCCACCCTTCAAAACCACGCCAAGCTCCTCCAGCTGCTGGAATCTGGTGCTGCCAGTGCAAGAGCACACACACACGAGAGAAATCCAACTCCCAGCAGTGCCAGGACCAAACCCCCTGACAGAAGCTCATCCTGCTATCTCCAGGCAGCAAGGGAGGACTGGAACCAGAAGCAATAACTGCTATTATTACAGGCGAGAGGGACACACCACAGCCAACAGGAAGCAATCAAAGGATTCTTCCAAGGTCTCCTATAAATTCCTAGCAGAAAGTGACCTCCCAGCTTCTCTAAAAAGCCTGAGCCAGACACACAGCAGCGAACAGATCCAAACCTAGTACCATGAACCACAGGACACACCACACCGACCTCGAGACTTTGTTTCTCTGAGCATCCACTTAAAATTCACAGCACAAAACAACTCCCCCCAGCCTCCAGGGCATCGGCTCGGGGATCCCTTGTCACGATACCTTTCTCTACCAACACCCTGGAAATAAATCTGCTCTCTCAGACAAGAGGTAGGGGTAAAGGACTCCAAGACATACACTGTATAAAACACCGCTCCGCTCCATCCCACTGCTTTGAAATCTGGAACCACGAAAACCTGATAACTGATTCTCTTAAAGAGGCAGGACTGACCTCAGCACGAAGTCTCTAAAGGAACCCCCTTCCCCTTTGGTGCACAGCTGGGCAGCAGCTGCCCAGGCAGTTGGTCCACAGCAGCTCAGGTGTGGAGGTGCTCGTGTGCTATGTGGCCACGTGCGCCGGGGAGGAGATGGACACGAACTCCCGCAGAATATTCTTGGCCATCTCAATATTGTTATGTGCAATGACCAGAGCTTTCTGAATGTCCTGATATGAGTAGCCTTGGCTCATGAGGTTCTCGATCTCGCTGGAGAGGTGCAGGGAGGAGCTGGCCCCGCTGCTGGCTCCTCCTGCTTGGCAGCTGCCGGCTTTCCGCTCGGAATTTATCCGCCGGGGCAGCGGCTTCGGCGGCCGCTCGGGGACCTGGGAGCCGTCCGAGAAACCTGTGAGGAGAAACAAGTGCATCACTTCAAGGGAAAGATGTGGAAATTTTGTTTGGAATGAAGCTGAGACTACAGCAGGGAGATAAATGGCACTTCAAAAAGCTGTCACTGAGCTCTGCTGCTTTCTCCAACCCTTTTATCCTCCCTCCCAAGCTGCTCAGCTTCCCCACCTGTGTGCAAAAACAGCTGGGGAGGCTTTTCTTAATTAGCAAGGCTCATCAGGCTCATTTATTAAGATAAAACCACATAAAAAATGACATAGGATCTATGTGTGTAAGCAGAGCTCAGATATCAGCCTTAGAATCAGAAAAAATGACACAGTGAATACTCAATTCAGCAGACATCCCATTTCCTTCCAGAATCAGACAGAACCCCCTGTTTAACCGTCCAGAGGCTGCTCCCTTATCTCTGTGTGCACAAACTCAGTCCCAGCTCAGCCACCACAATTGCTTCAGCAACTGAATTATGCTCTCTGAAGGGTCAGCAACTGAATTATGTTCTCCTCTTCCTCTGCTGAAGCTTTCCCTGCCTAATGGCAGATCAATGAAGCTCAGCCTGTTCTGCTTTTCCCTGAGTCATTCTGATGTGACACTGCCCTGCAGCCACATCATGCACTGCTGGGAAGAGGAAACAACAGCCAATAAACCAAACAAGTCACCAAACTCCAAGGAAAAGCACATTGTTTAATGTGCTCATCCAGCATCTGACCATTTCTGAGTTCTAACCTCCTCTATCATTGCAGAAAGCATTTTTTGCCAATCACAGGAAACTTTTCTACACAGATGTTTGACATCACCTTAAAGAAAGATTTATTTGTCTCCTGGAAAAAGTCCTCGGGGCACTCCACAGAGTTTTCTGGCAGCAGAACTGGAGTACAACAGACAAATCACGTCCACACAATCCCTTTCTAAGAGTGAGCACTGCAGCTTGCTCAGAGAAGCAGCATTGTGGGGCCTTTCTGAAACACTTGCACCAAAAGCCCTGAGACAGAGAAGGCTCTTCAGGAACCAGATTCCCTGAAGCTTCCTCACCAACCACAGCTCAGTCCAGCTCCCTCATCTTCAGAATTCAAGTTTCTCACACATAAAAAGCTTTTTGTACATGTGAGAAGAAGGTCTGCCCCCTCCTCTGCCCCAGACTGCCTTCTGGAATAGCTGTTTCAGCTTGAGCTGGATCAAGTTTCAGAGACCATGGGTCAGTCTGAAAGGACAACTGCTAAGACAGTTATTTTGGTAAATCATTAATTAAAACTGCAGGGTCCAGCTCCTGAGAGCATAAATCTGCCAAGATGAATCCCACAGCAGTCAGGCTTGCCTGCACCAGTGCCTTGCTTCCCACAACAGTAATAATCAGCATTTTCCACATTTTCCATTTTCCTACCCCTAAAGCAGGACAACAGCAGTGTTATTTCAGGGCTGTAGAAACAGAGTGTCAATGATTAAACTCAGTACTTCATCTGGGAGGGGAGGTGGGACTTGCTCTGTTTCTTTTTCATCCCTTTCAGCCAAATTCTACAGACACAGGGACAGATTTAAAAAGTGAAAAAGGGAGGTGGGGCAAAAATAATGAATTTTTCTGCACTAGGAAACTCTGTGCTAAAGAAGGTCAGGGAAGTGGAATGTGAAGCAGGAAAAGAGAAGACTCACTGGGGGAAGGGGTTCTGGGTACAGGAGGTTCTGCTTCCAGAAGGAACAAGAAACTCATTCCTCCTCCTTGGCAAATCACCAGCACATTCAGACTGAAAACCCCCAACAGGAAGAGTTTCAGAGCTTCCTTAAGAGCTGCTGAGCAGGGAATAAGTCAATCATTATTCAGAAAGGCTCTAGGAGACACGAGGCTTTGGTTTTTCCCTCAGAAAATGTGCCTTGCAGCCAGAAGGACACGATGTCCTCTATTCCCCAGGAACAAAAAGCTGAACTTGCTGAGCCACTGGTCCCTGCTCAGAGGAGCTGAGAGCATCAGGAGCTGTGTGCAGAACTCTTGTGCCATCTGCAGGCACTGGCAGTGCCACAAACCCTGCCAGACCAGCCCTGCATCTTCCTCTTGGCACAGGGACACAATCCCTGAATGGTCTGGGTTGGAAGGGACCTCAAAGGTGCTTCCACCCCCTGCCATGAGCAGGGACACCTTGAACTATCTCAGGGTGCTCCAACCCCAAATCCAACCCAGCCTTGGGCACGTCCAGGGATGGGAAATCCTGTCTCACACTCTGGTACACAATGGTACAAAAATAGTCTATGCTCTACAGGAAACAGTGGTTTAAGGAATATACTTTAAGCTGAAAAAAGCTTTTCCTAACTGTGATTTCAGTGCATTTGCAAGCTCGTGGATTAAATGACCAAGGCAGCACATTCCAAGCTATACATCAAACAAAAGCTAAAATAAATCAAACAAAATACCTAAGAACCAGTGCAATTCTGCCTCATAAACCTTATTTTACACCTTACACCCAAAATCTTCAGTGAGTGACACAAGTTTCAAAGATGCAGAGGCAGGCAGCAGCACCAAGAAGAGACAGGAGAGCTCTCAGACCTGTGACAGGGTCGTTTTCCAAGGACATTCGGCCGAAGGCAGGGGTGGCATTGGAGATATCAGACAGTGTGCGACGAGCGGTGGCCACGGGCAGCGGTGGCTTGGGGACATCGTAGCCATCCTCCTCATTCTCTGACTCCTCAGGGCCATTGCTGGCAGTGGCTGCTGCCAGGTTCCCCTCATCTGGAAGAGGAGGCACGTTCTGAGCTCTGGGGCTGAGCTGTCTCTCAAGGCAGACTCTGCTCCCCCATTTTCCAAACTCTGACAGGACACAGAACTAAAGTTTTGCTGTTAAAAGCTCACATTTAATGGCAGTTCTTTCCAGAAGGGAAAATGAGGTTAAAAATACTTGACAGATGCAGTGTGTATGCACAGACTCATACTTCCACATACATCCCAGCTATTTTAACAACAAAAACAAATGTAATTCCTTTAATTCAGCCTAAAATGCTGTTCCACTGGGAGCAATTCATTGTAGCCCAGTTCCTCAGCTGTTCTTTAGCACACCCACTCACCAGAAGTGTTGACAGCCTCGAAAGCAGAGGATGCTGCTTGGGAGTGAATGTTGTACATTGCTTCATACATGGAGCCCTCGGGCTGCTGGTCACAGTCCAAAACTCTGAGGGAGAGAGAAGACATTCCCCATCACACAGGTGACAGTGGCCACCACCTCCACCCTGTCTCTGTGACAGTTTGTGCACAGCTTCTTGTTTCAAGGTGAAATCATCACTGCTCTGTGAAATATTTGTTCTAGAAAATGCTCTAATAATGTTTATTGCAGTACAGCAGCCCAGCTTAAATGACTTAAAATTATACCACCAAAACTGATACCACTGAAAATTACATTTTAGTAAGAGTTTTGAATTTCAGTTGTTTCTGCTCTCAAAAGGCTCTTGGCAGAGACAGTGGGAAGGAAGGGGATATCTGACTCCTTTAATACTGTACAAGGACTCTGCAAAGAGCAGTGGTCACATTTCCTTTACTGCTATTTTAGTCAAGATCTGGTGAATATCACTGGGGGAATTCAGAAATCTGAACAAGCAGAATTCCCACCCTGATGTCCCAAATGTGCTGCCCCAGAGCTGGGAGGAGGAAGTGCAAAACCAGCCAGAATCTCACCGTAAACTCTGAGTCATTTCCAAAGGCATTTTGAGCTCTGGTTTTTGCACAGCAGGACCTGGAGGCACCACAGGCAGAGAGGATGGTGACATGTATTCAGTGTCCTCATCGCTCTCAGACTGCTCCCCAGGAGGCAGTTTTGGTACAGGCAGTGGTCTGGAGGCAGGAGAAACAAGATATAAAACATTTACACCAAATCTAATTAATACCAAGGTGCCCTTTGAAATCCACAATCACCTCTCAGCAAGTCTGTCTAAAGAAATAATTTGGTTTTCAGTTTGCAGCCCATAAGGTCACACCAGCACAAGGTCATGATGCAAAAGGAAGTGACAATATCATGCACATTGATATCACACAAAGCCCCACTCAAAAGTGAATTTATTAAAGAGCTGATGGCAACTGGAGCCTGATTCCTACTGCCACAGCCCAGCGGAACTCCCACTGCTCCCCACAGCTCTTTGATTTCAGCTGCTTTCTCTAAATTGTGTTTTGAATCTGTCAGAGTTTAAAACTAAGACTGGAAGAGTTGTGCCAGTTCTGTCCCTGGCACCAGCACCCTGCAATTCCCACTCTGTAAGGTATAAAAAATCCCAACAGACCTGGCAGCTAAGGAGTAGATGGCATTGGCAGATGAGGAGGGTTTGATTTTGGGGTGTTCACACTCTGAGGTTGCTGCTGGACCACTGTTGGAGCTCTGGAAGACAAAATTCCAAACCAGGAATCAGAAACAACACATGGCCCAGTGTAGCTGCAAAGCCACTCCTTCAACAGCCTCTGTGGGAATGAAGCATCCTCATTTCTTCCACAGAATTTACTGACAGCTCAGAAATGTAGGAATTCTCTGACAGCTTCCCCTCAGTGAGGACACTGGAGGGGCTTTCCTGCAGGAAGAACTTCACTTTTTGAGGTTCCAATGGCCTTGGCAAATTCATCTGAAACAGGCCAAAATGGGAGCCAAGAGGAAAAGGATGCAGACAAGCACACACAACTGGAGACAGGATGACAACAGTGCACGTGCCATTTTCCTAGAAAATCTGGCTAAAAATGTGCTTGCTTTCAATTTTAGAAAGCTGGAAGCATTAGAAGGAAAAATTAAGGAAATGGAATCGAGGAAAGCAAAACTGCCTGCAATTTCTTTTAGAGAACAAAGTGTTGGACTAATCAGTTCACTGGTAACAGTATCCTGCAGGTGAACAGACCAAACTGAACTCAGATTTTGTCCAGTCAAACTCCTCATAGCTGATGTGGTAGTGTTCTCAGGGCTGAAAAGCCAGCAGAGTAAATCAGACTTTTTCAGAGAACAACAGAAAACATTCTCAGCTTTTCAGCAAAGTGAAAAGTGAACAATGATCAGGCAATTGGGATTTCAACTTTGCTCCCAAAAGGAATGAAAGCATCGGAATACACCGGTTTCTTTCCATCTCCCCCACGACAAAATCCCACTCCTCAGTGTGAGAAGAGGGTGCCTTTTACCTCTCCCACATTACCTCCAGCCCCAGCAGAGCTACTCACCGCGGGGCCGTCCAGGCTGAGCGTGCTGCCGAGCCGGAGGCTCTCAGCTCTGGACTCCACCTGCGAGGGCAGCGAGAAGGGCAGCGAGTGCCGGTTGGACAGTTCTCTGCCAGCCCACGGCTCTGCAGCGCTCCCCGGGGCTTTGGGCATGGGCCTGGCCGGCCACAGGTCGCCCTGGCGGTTGGAGGGCAGCGGGGGTGGCTTGTCCCTGCTGGGACAGTCGCTCGGGGTGCAGGGCAGGGGCCGGCGCTGCGGGCGGCTCTCGGGGCCCAGGGCGTGCGGGCGGTCCGGGGGCGGCGGCGGGGGCAGGTCCCGGAGCGTGGGGGGGATCGGCAGAGGTTTGTCCTTGTGCAGAGCACCTGGAGCAGCCTGCGGGGAGGAGGGATGGAAATAGTGCTTAGCACAGGCAGCCCAGCCAGAAGAGATAAACAGGAGGGAGAGTTTTGGGGTGGTTTTATCTGTTTTTACAAGGAATTATCTCCGAGAATGTGGAGATATCTCCGCACCTTCTGCACAGGCTTGAGGAGATAACATAGGAACTACGTGCACTCCAGCCAGGCTCTGAACACCCCAGATTCCTCTTCTTGAGAGAAAACATGAGCTTACAGCAGCCTTAGATTGGAATTCAAACAGAGCCTCCCCATTATTTTAAAAAATGATTCAATTGTGGGTTATTTGTACAAGTTAACATTCATCAGTCAGCGATGAGTATTCACAGAAATAGATATTTTCTTCTGCCTGAACTTTCCTAATCTCATTATTTCATCTGAACCAGATGAAGAACTGCTGCTGCATCTCAAGAACTATTAACTTAATGCCACCAAGATCATCCTACTGCCTTCTGCTGATCAATCAGAAAGCCAGTTCACTGCTCCCAGTCACACACATTGAATTCCTTCCTTCATTTTCTACGTAAAAAATGCTTGATGTAAAAATGAGTGCAGAAAAGTTGGGGGAGAGAAATATGATACCTTCTGTATCAGCTACAACAAAATCTGAGGAAAATCCAAAGGGTGCAGGGAGCAGGGATTGAGGCTGAAAACAGAAAATGTGATGGTAGTAATAATAATTTGGTAGTTCAGGATGCCAGACAGAAAAAGAAGAAAGTACTTGAGGATGCCAGAGAGAGCATGTTGGGGTCTCCAGATTGCTCTGCCCCACTCAAATCACACTGAAGGGGAAAGAAAGAGGTGTGTCTGACCTTGGAAGTGGTGCCAGGGCTGGAGGCCCCGGGGGGGTTGGCCACTCGCTGCTGCAGCAGGTCCAGCCGGGGTGGCACGGGGGGAAGGGCAGCCTGAGGAGCCACCGAGAAGGGCGAGGGAGGGCGTTCCACCTGAGAGAGGAGAATGGGACGTCAGCACAGGGCTCAGCCCACGGAATTCCTGTCCTCTGGAGAGCCTCTCCAGCTACAAATTGCTCTGTGAGTAACAACTGTCCTCCAGGAATGGAGGCAGTGCCCAGCACTTGGAGCAATCCAAGCTTAGCATTGAGACACCACTGAAATGCACACTTAGAAACACAACCCAAGGTGGGTTAACAAATAATAACAAATGGAATAACAAAAATGCAATTTAGAAACACAAACCATGGTGTCCTGACGGAGTAATGAAAATGCAACTTAGAACCACAAACCAAGCTGTTCTGATGGAGTAACAAAAATACAACTTAGAACCACAAACCAAGGTGTCCTGATGGAGTAACGAAAATGCAACTTAGAAACAACAACCAAGCTGTCTAGATGGAATAACAAATATGCAATTTAGAAACACAAATCAAGTTGTCCTGATGGAGTAACAACAATGCAATTTCGAACCACAAACCAAGCTGCTCTCATGGAGTAACAAACCTGCCTCAGTGGGCCCTGAGCAGGGACAAGCTGCTTTTCAACACCAGAGGGCACGATCTGCTGCAAAGCCTCCTGTCCCTGTGCAAACTGCTTTCACTGCAGAGCACTGGCGTGCACCAAACCCTCCATTTTTGTCTCTGGAAAGCTGGTTTTCCACTTAACAAAGCAGCACAGTGCCTGTTATTCTCTTTATTTTCTCTTTTTTTACAATCAAAGTTAGTGCTGTTTAATTTTGAAAAGCTTCACGTATGTTTGAGCTCACTAAAGCCAACAAAATACCAACATTGACAGGATGTCAGACCAAGAAAATTGCTTTGCTTCCCCAAAATATGTAAAAAAAACCCTCCAGGAATAGTGCTTACTGATTAGTACATTATTTCACAGGATGGAAGATAAAGGGAAAAAAGACTCCAGGTAAACCAGAGGTGAAGATTCTTTCTGACTAGGAAATGCAGCTTATTTCAGTTGATTCAGCTATTAAAAATTAGCCAAATTCAAACCCACTTCCCTATGCAGTAAAAAAATGCAAGAGCAGCAATCAGATTTCGAAATGAGAAATGAAAATGAAATGAAAAAGCCACAAAGGGATCCACAAAGAATGCCTGTACACAGCTCCTGGAGGGAAGCAGAGTTATCACACCTTTATTAGGCAGATTTATCAGCCACCATATAAAGAGATGACAGCCAAATTGAGTTCCCCAGCAGAACAGCCTGCCCTCTAGCCTGTTATTTATCAGGACCTTGGGAAGGCTGTACCTGCCTGGCTGTATCCATCACTGGGGAAAAATGGATGAATTTCTGCTGATTTGGGTGAATTCTGGCTAGAAAATCAAAATCTAACACACAGAGGAGTGTTCCAAACCCAGATCTTCCATTCCAACAGGTCAGGCCAGCTTTTTCACCCCTCTGGGGATTCCTCCAAGACAACACACAAAAGATCAAAGGCTTCAAAGTGTGATCCCAAACTGGCAGTGTGAAGTGAGCTCACAAAACTGGACCTAAATCCCTGTTTTCCATAGGGAGCAGGATCTTTACTGTTACACAGTCTGAGAACCCTCACAGGCACAAATCACTAGGAGAAAACTGCTGCAGAAAAGTCACTGCCACATTTATCATTTATGACCTTACTTTGGTACCAGCGAGTTCTTTCATCATGAAAAGGGAATCATCAGCTTTGTCATCATCATCATCATCATAATTGGGAGAGGGGGTTCCTTCTGCCCCTTGCCTGGACAATCCTCCTCCTCCTCTGGGATCAAATGGATCCACCACGATGGGCTCTGTGCCTTTGATCTCACAACGGCAGAAGGGACAGCCTTGGCCTTCAGATTCCTGCAGGGGACAGAAGAGATCTGTCACAGCAGCCTTTGGAGTGCACAATTATCACCTGCTCCATAAACAATCAGCTTTTAACCTGCTTTTTGGCAGGGAGCTTTCAGCTGAGAGGAAGACAAAGGCAAGCTGGGCTAGAAATACTGAATGTTTTCTCCTTGAAGTAGAAAAACAGCACTTTAGGAAGTATTCACAGTTTTTCTTTATTCCATATTAAGAGATCAGGCATCTAAACTGCTGTGACATTATGAGACAATGTTTCTGCTATATCCTCTCCACACCTGAATAGTTCTGAGAAGAGAATATACCTGTAAAAGATATTCTGTATAAGAATCTGTAAGAAACCTGTAAAAGAAGAGAATACCTGTAAAAGATCAAGCAGCTGCCCTCAAAGAGATAAAGAAGAGAGAGATAAAGAAGAGGCCAAGGCTCACCTGCCAGGCTGTGAGACAGGAGGTGCACATCAGGTGCCCACAAGGTTCAATCTTCACGTCCTTGTCGTTCTCAGCACAGATTTTACACAGCTGGAACGTGGAGCCCATCTCACAGTACAGCTCATATTGTTCCTGAGGGAAAGACAGCATAAATCACAAGGAGAACAGAAATATGCAAAGACTTCACCATCATTTTACGTGCTAGATGCATCTATCAAGCTCTGAAAAAAGTGGAATTCAAATTATCCAATAATTTTCCTTTAAGCATCTCCAGAAAAGCAGGGTTCAAGACATGTTGAATGGCACAAAAGCATCAATGCTGGCAGAACATTCTAAAAATAAACCCTTAAAATCTGTCTTTGCAATCTCATCAGCCCATCCCTATCACACAAAGATTTCTGAATTCCTGTAAAATACTGCAGCACTAAAAACAAGTCTTGGGAATACCAAATATGACAGAACTGGGTGAATAGCTAAGGAGGGCAGAAATCAGGGAGAAAGGCAGAGAGTTGGATGGAATGGAATATTTTACCCACCTGGGTAACTTTAATGTGGTCCTGAGGTGTGGGCTCACACAAGCCAGTCAAGTCAGGATTCTGATTCCGGCCGTCAGGAAATAAATAACTGGAAGAAGTTGGGAGAAAAAATATCTCTATATGTGCCTGTACACACATGTACACACACACAGATCCAAGGTTTCTTTTGGAGGCGGGAATGGAAGAAAGAATGAAGGGGAGAAGCAAGGGGTGGGAAGTCAAGGTATTCTGAATTTCTGAAGTTTTGAAGGAATTTTATGATTGAACCAAAATTAAACATGTTATTGGTTCAAATTAAGGGTTTCAAAAAAAAAAAAAAGGGATTTATGAGAAGGGAAACACTGGTGCACATTTATCATCTGCTCCTGCACAGCTCTCCAGTGCAAAGACAGCTGTCAGTAACTCCTGAGTGCCAAAATAGTTCAGCAATGACTTATTCCACTGACAGCAATGGGGCTATTCAAATTTTAACTGCTTTGTTGTCCTGATTTTTATAAAGTTACTTACAAGCCTTCCCTGAAGCCATCAATCAGTGCTTGGAAAAGAGGTTTGTTGTGGGGGATTGTCTGGAGAATGTTCCCATCTGCAGTGACGTAGCCAATGGCCCACTGACCCAGGCGGGTACAGCTCAGTCGGAAAATGTAACTAAAAACACACAAAGGAAAAGAAACCTCAGCTGGGAACAGACAGAAAAGATTCAATGACAAGTAGGCAGCTTTTGTCTGGCCATATCAAGACAGCAAATAAAATTAGTAGGAATAACTTGATGATTTGTAGCAGCTTTCCTCAACTGAGGCCCAGGCAGTTCAAAGGGGAACTTTGCAATATGATACAAAATGAGAAAAGAACCCAAGCACTGGCCTCCAGGTGAAATTAAATCCAGAATCCAGAGCAAGAGAAGTTAACATCCCTAAAATAATTTGTTTCAAATCAACTTTGAAAAAGCCAACAAACAAACAGACTGCAGGAGGTCTCCATGTTTAAAAGCAGCCCAGAAGTAACCACACAAGCTGCAGAAAGGAACACAGATAATCTGTCAGCCCTGCTGCAATCAGTGGTGGCAGCCAGACCCTCCCTGCTGGCTGAGCTCTCTCTCACCTGCCAGGTTTGTGAATGAATTTCTGCAGCCTGGCCTTCACCTCGTCATAGGTGAGGAATGCCATATACCCAGGGTGAGTCACTGCCAGGCTGTTCCAGTTCCTCAGCAAGGATGACCAGGGCTGGGGAAGCACCAAAGAAACAAATTAACCACACACTTCTGGAAAGGGTTAATATGCCTGAATCAAAGGGTTCTTCAGTTAGAGAAACATGTTTCTGTTCCACCACAAATCCAGTAGAGAAACCAAAACATTCATTCCCATGCAGCACTTGGCATTTGAGTTTGTTGCTTGTTGGGGATAAAATTATCACCTAAAACTGACCTTAATCAAAACTCCTTTAATAAATACAAAAGGAGAAGTCACTGAGGTCACAGCTTCAAAATAGCCATCAATTGTGCTGCTTCTGCAGAGAGAATGACTCATTGCCCAGACAGGGATAAAGGCAGGAGTTTAATGAGATTATGCACAGGAACCATGACTGCTCTGCTCTCCAACACCGACTTCCTGCATGGCCTGGGGACAGTGACCTCCCCTCTGTGTCTCAGTTTCACTGTCTGTAACTTGTGACTGTTCCTCACCAACCCAACCTCACCAGGGTGTGGCAAGGACTGTGGCTGGTCTCAGATCTGAATGAAGAAACCAGCACACACATCTCAAATATTGCTTAAAATGATGCCCCAAAAGTCGTAACAGCCATTTGAAAACTCAATCCTGAGAAGGGCTTGGGTGTGTAAATCTCACCTGATTTTTCCAAGTTTTTGAACTCGCCTACAGGAAGGTATCAGCACTCCCTAAGAACTCTGCATCCCCTGGAATTTGCAGCAGCTCGACTTGTTCTTTATGTACAACACTTGGAAAAAGTGCTGAATGAGATCAGCTACATTGCAACACCAAACATGGGAATTTTTCATCTAGACATATCTTAATTACAACCCACCCCATCACATGGGAAAAGGCAAGTCAGAGCCAAAGAAGCAAGTGATTGTTCTTGTAAATACCCAATTGTACTATCAGAAGCTGTGTTTTTGAATTTAGCACTATTAGAAACTGTGGGGAAGAATTTTACCTACTGTTAATATCCCTTCAGTGATACAGAGATTTCTCACACACACACAGACACGTTCACAACATCCTAGGTGGGGCGGTTCATATGCTAGGAAGCCCAAATTTCCATGCTTGAACTCCATCCTGAACAACCCCCCTCCATGGAAAATAAATCTGACAATAAAGAAAGGGAAGACAGAGTGATAAACTAAGCTTCACATTTCCTGGCTTGCAGAAGCTGTGTCAGAGCTTCAGTCTCAAAGTGACCTTTGAAAGAGAAAACCTGATTCATGGCAGGATGCTGAATGTGCCTGGGAGTTGCAGTGTATATTTAGGGATTTTTTGATTCTACAGGCAGAAATATAACCCACTTTTACTGCAATATGGATCTTAAATATTACTCTTCAAGGGATGGAGGGACAAGCAAATCCCATACAGTACAAATAATGAGTGTAAAATATTGGCCTGGAAAAAGAAGAGTATAACACTGAGACACTTCAGGTGATTCCCACTCCTCAGTTCTCACCTGGAAGAGTCGTGTGAAGATGTCAAACTCAAATACTGAGATGTAGTCATTGCAGGTGAGGTCGATGGTTGACTTGAGGGCCATGGCCTCCAGCCCGGAGCTGATGGGATGCACCTCGTGCAGGGCCTGGCGAAAGCTCTTCCAAGGAACAATGGTCCTGGGGAAAGCAGGGAATGGGAAATGGCTGAGCACCACCACCACCACGAACACAGCCACACCTTATCTTTGTCAGAATCCATGTTGTGATAATAGACAGAGGGAAATCAAAAACAGCCACACGAGATTTATTCATGTCACACAAAAAGCCAGATTTCATGGTACTGCAGGAAATCAGCAGCCAAATGAAATTATGACAATTTTCTCTGCACATGCAAAATTTTGGAATTAGAAGCCCCCCTCTGGTTTCTCTTTTCCCTCTTTCTGCAGTCCTACCACAACATCACTTGATAATAATTTCACAGTGTTGCAGCTGGCAGAGAAGAAGTTAAGTCTAGATGGCTAAAAAAAAAAAACTGCAACCAACTCTCTAAAGAAGGATTAACTGGAGAAGGAAGATAATCACAAGCCAAAACACAGGCTCCTGTTTAAAGGAATATTTTCCTTTTTTTAATAAATCAAGTGGCATAGAAACACAGAAAGAAAATGCCTCACTTCAGACAACTGTGCTATTCATGAGTAAATACATTATGGCTTTTTGTTCTGACAGCTACTAATTAAACTCTTTAGGTGAAGTACCTCAGTTCCCTCAGCTTGAAAGCAGTACCCAATCCATTAACTTTAATCCCCAAACATTGCTGTGAACACCTCCATGGTTCATTTAGTCAGTGTTTCATTAGATACAGAAATTAAACCTGACATTTCAGCAGTCTGCACACAAAGACTGCTGCATTTCCCTTTCCCCTTCACTCTTAGCAAAGCCATTTTGCAAACAGAAATTCAGAGAAGAAGAGAGGTGAGTAAGTGATTGGAAAGACTAATTGGAGGGAAGATGAAAAGAATATAATATTATGGCATAGCTAAAGAACAACCCATGTTGGGGGCATGGTAACCTTTGGAAGAAGAAAGGATTATTTTGCATAGCTGGTAGACCTTACTTAAAAGTTAAAGAATTTAATCAAGGAGAGGAAAATTTAAACTGAAAATCAAGAGAAACACTGTGACAATACAAGAGTCTCCTGGGGAAAGCTTCATCACTTGACACATTTAAAACCAGACAGGACAAAAACTGGGAAATTTCAGGTAGGAATAATTTCATGTAGGAATAATTCCTAATTTCATGTAGGAATAATTCCTTACCCTACCCCAGAGATGGACCAAATGACTAGTAGGTCTCTCCCATCATTTATTTTAACCTGACAAAGCCCTTCCTGAAGGGCCAAACAGAATTCTTAAAAAATACTGGGTGCAATTTGCTCCCACACCTCTGTTTTTAAGCACAGTTAGAAACTTACTTTTCACCAAAAGCCTTTCTCCAAAATTCTGCAGCATCTGCCTTGGTGATCCGGAACGTGTCCCCCTGGAAGAGGCCACTGGGGAAAATCCCTTTGAGTTCTGCCAGCATGTGGCTGAATATCAGGGACAGTTTGGTCAGGTTCCTCCTGCAAAGGACCACAAAAATTGTTTATTTTAGGGGAAAAAAAAAAGTTTAGCATTCCAAACAAAGCAGAACCAGCGCTTATTGCAATTGAAGAATGATCCCAGCATACAAAACTCTTATTTGGGGTTCTCTTTCAAGTGTTTCCCCAGCATTTAGAAAATCCAAACCATGGGAACTACCAGCAAGGTCTGATTTTTCAAGACATTTTCCACAATGACAAACACTGTATAATCTCTTTAAGGTGGGCAGGCAAAAATCCTCCCATGGAAAAACACCTTCACAGAAAATGTGCAAAACCAACACTCAGACCTTACCTACTGAGTTCTGAAGACAAAAACTCATCAGGTTTGGGTCTGAAAATTCCTTTTGAGAGCACATAAAACTACTCCTGCCCCAAACAATGGAAGCTGAATGTCTTTGCAGGTCTCCAGAGGCTCCTAACACAATAGATTTGCTCAGGGAATCTCTAACTGATCCTAACAGGCCCAAGCTCCCAAGGGAATGCAAAAACACCTGCAGGTTTTTCCTAAAATGGTCACAACTTACACACAAAAGCTCTCAAACATAGTGTTTAATTATCCAATTTGAATTACAGCTGGGACCTCAAGTCCCTTCTCTGCCTGGTGACACAGACATCAGGAGTGCTCTATCCCACAGGAAATGCCCTTTTTTAAGCTGGAGAAGAGAACAGATATTTTCTGCTATTCTATTCACCAGAGGCACCTCTCTCTCTCACTCCTTTATCCAAATAAATATTCCAAATATTCTCCTCCACTCCACTGCTAGGAAAAGTTCCTGAAAAGAGACAGGAATATTTCTAGGCCAGAGGGGGTTTTTTTCACCCTCATGTCACGTGCTTGAAGGTAAAAGAAGGAACTGGCATCATGTGGGGAAGAACAACTTGTGAGCTGTGCCCAACACACCAGAGCTGCTCAGAAACCTGCAGCAAGCACCCAGGCATGGCACAGACTCACTTATGGCACTGAGTATTTAAATATTGAACCACAGAGGGAGGGAACATCCCCAGCCACATTGGATTTTCCTCTTTTCCCATCTCTCTCCCTGAGTTTGTTGCTGTTGTAGAAGACACTTGTGTTTGGCAGCAAACTCCACTCTCCCAGGCTCCAGCCTTTCACAAATTTCTGTTGTTCTGGTTGGATTGGTTCTTTTCCACTTCATCTTGGATGTTTTTCAGATACCATTTGCTCCAAACATGCTATGGCCACTTGAAGGACTTATCCTGTTCATGTGCCTGATTGCAGAACTGTCCTCAAGCCTTTCCACAAAAATTCCCTGGACATTTGAGACATTTCCCACATTTTCCCAGGGTCTAGACTCAATTGGAAGTGACCATATTGCTTGACATATATTCTAGTATTTCCTCAGCCCCTCATGAGCCCTTTCTCCATACCCTGACAGTCTGGGTAGATTAGAAGGGCCCAAAACTCTAAATTTTCTCTGACATCAGTTCTTTCTTACCCTTCTTTATTCAGCTACATTTTCATTTGTGTGCAGCAATGAAAGCTGCTCACAGTGTTTACGGAAAACACCAGCTACACAGAGAATTCTGGTTTTTGTCATTTCATACGTGTCCAACAACAGCAGGTGCTTGGGATTAACACAAGGAAAACTCCAGCTGCTCTTCCCTGAGCTGTCCCACTCCCCAGCTGTCTCTGGATGTGTCACACACTCCAACTGGGTATTTTGAAGCAGTCCTACAGACTGGGTTTGGCATGTTAAGTAATTCAAAGCCGTGTATTTCTCTCTGCATTTCTGAGGGGAAGGCTCAGATTCTGAGCTCGTGGTACAGAGAAGATGATTTAACTGTAAATTCACACCCCAGTTCCCTCCCTTATGGAGATTCCCACCATGTCCCTGCAATGCCTTTTTCTGATAAACACTAGAAAAATTGTAAATCAGAGGTGTGGAATTCTGAAAGCACTCACTCTCATAAAAAGGCAGAAAAAAGAGGACAGTTTGTGTTAGTGCAAGAAGAAAAAGCAAACACCAGGTTGCTGTCAATCATTTAATCCATTTAATCTACAACCCAAGCAAAAAATTATGGGCTTTTTTTAACTGAGTTTATAAAAAATAGAGGCTTTAATAAACCTGCTAATGATTTTGTACTCTCCTATTGCTGCCCAGCACAATGTGGGGAAATTTGGATATGACAGAAAAGCACTTTGATGCATTTCTGACCCTGAACAAGTGCATGGTTCAAACAAAACACGCAAAAAGCCAGGGAATATTCCAGTGCCCAGTTGTTTATCTCTTCTGCCTCAGCTGAGCTCCAGGAAGTGCTTGCACTCAGCTGAGCACATCAGTTAACGAGAGAAATAAGAACTTCCTCAGGCTTAAGGATGGATAAACAAATGGTCTTACACACACACACATTGAAGGACTTGGGTTTCTGAAACCAGCTGAGCATTTTAAATTCTCAAGGTGATCATATTTTTTTATAAATATTCAGCTATATTGTAGGTAAATAACAGGAAAAACCACAGGAAGTGAACGTAAAGAGCAGCAAATTGCAAAATAGTTTGTGTTACTGGCTTTTACATACAGCAGTTAGCAATCCTATGCTAACAGGACAAAAATTTCTTTATTTTAACAATTTACATATTTGTAAATTTATACAGACCAAATAAACACTTGCAATTCTAGAGAATATTTTTATTGGCATGTCAAAGCTTACTGATGATTGTGCTTTATTTTTAGTAACATCAAAACTGTCCTTATTGCTATTGCTTCAACTAAGCAGGTGTGAATGTACTGTCAGAAAAAGGGGCACATATTCACAGAACATTTATGGATCTTAGACAGGAGATTCCCAAACAGTTTTGGCCACAGACCTCCAGCAATGTCCCCTTTTTCAAAATTCTACCTAAACACAGTAATCCACACAAAACTGTCACCTAGGGCTCCACCAGAGACAAATTACAAGTTAAAGAACTAAATCTTAGAAGTTAAAATTAAACCTTACAACAATTAATTAAAATTAAATCTTACAAGTTAAAGACTGAAATGTCAAGCCCAGTTTGGGAAGAGCTGAGTGCAGCACCTAAATCCTGCTGCTGGGGAATTTAAACACCTGCCACCCAAGCAGTGCCGAAAACATTAGCCAGGGAGCTCAGGCCACATCAGAGCTGTCCCCAGAGTGTGCAGGCAGCTGCAGGCAACACCTGGGCCAGCTTCAAAGAGCCAGAGCCTGGTTCTGTTCTGTGCTCACAGCACCAGCTGAGGTGGGATTTCACAGCCCCGAGTGCTTTCACACATACGTGCAAAGCTTTCGGTTTATTATGGTTGGAAATAACGAATCAACAAGTGAAAACGTCAAACGATAAATATTTTTTCCACTGTACACAGTAGCCAAGTGTTTCGCACGTGGTGAGGAACACCTGCAGCTGGAGCATGGAGGGATGCTTGTGCACATTGAGTTGTGCACACACAGCGAGCTGCGCACACAGAGTGAGCTGAGAATTGGTTCTGGAACCAGCCAGACCCAGCTCCAGAGCCTGCTGAGCTCAGCCCCAGCTCAGCTCAAGCCCTGCTGCCCCAGCACCCAGCTCTGAACTTTGGGGAACCAAAACCAGCATGAAGCAAGAGTGTTCCTTCAGCTACCCCATGCTCACGGACAGGTTCCCCTTCCTTCCTGCCCCGAGCCCCCTCTGCTGCGGTTCTGCTCTTACTCCTGCCCCAGGATGGCTTTGGGTTTGCTCCACACATTTCTGTGGAATTCAGGAGGCTGAGCAGAAACTTCCAGGTGCAGCCCCCCACTGCCAACCCCAGCTGGGGGTTCTGGTGCTGTTGCCTCCCCCCAGACCCTCAGCAGATTTTTCTTTCCCAGTTTCCTGGACAAAAGTTCTTCCACTGTATGGGCTCCATCTTGGAAAGCCATTAAAGGTTTGGTTTAATCAAGGATGTCTCTCTCAGCCACACTGACACAATTAGCTAAATTAATGTGCTTTGTGACTAAATGCCTTTTCCCCTCAAGGCAATGTTAACGTGGCACAACCATTTCTGCCACTGCCAGCTACAATTTTTTCATTTTCTTCCAGTATTTCCCACCTCCTTCAGAGCCACCCAGCTGACACAATATAATTTAGTTCCTCACACATAGCAAGGATCAGCTCCACAGGCTGATTCAGTCACAATATTGTGCTCACATGCCATCATTTGACGTGCACACACTGTCGTGTCTGTAAAGCTCATTCTGCTGAAGGCATGTTACAAACACACAGGAATTATGAGCTGTAGCACAAGAAACCAACCTCAAAATGCTTCACTTCTCTGTAATTATTGTCCTCATTTCTTATTCTTACACTCTTATCATCAGATTCTGTTTAGGTGACACAGTTAGCATCCACTGGATAAAGTGCAAGCTCCACTACTTATGAAAACACCAACCACAAACCCACAGGTTTTTTCCTATAACTACATCTTACAATTTTATACTTGAAGAGCTAAAAAAAATTTATTAAAAAAAAAAACTAAACAGCTCTTTTAACGGCTCCAACAAGTAAAATGTTGCACCTTTCAGAAACCACAAAGATGTGAGGTTCTCATGTCACAGGGGCTTTCAGATGCACCAGGCATGAGCAGTTTGATTTCAGCAGAGAGTTTGATATGCCTGGCTTCAAAAACAAGAATTGTCTGATGCTGTGCTCCCACCCCAGCCAGGAGTTTTCTGTGTGCTCATTTTCACAGAAGCAGTGAGTGGAAATGCTCGAGGTGATCCCAAGCTGTCTTTTGTAACCCTGAGGCAGCTCAGGCTCCTCTGATCAGGTTAAAAATAGAAACAGCGGAACTACTTTCAACAAAACTTGCAACACAGGAAGTGAATGAAATTCCACTTAACTATTGCTGGCTCAACAGAAGGCACCTTACAGAGCCAGGCTCTGTAACATTTACAGGATTTCCTCAGAGTAACTAGAAGAATGGATTAGCATTATATTTATTGCTTGTTCTATAGAATTTTTCACCATCAGCTCCTCCTTTTTCAGTGCTTTAGGTATCACAGGGCAGTTTCCTTACACTCTGCTGAACCCTGGCACTTTCCAGGTCACATAAATATATTTTAACACCTTGAGTTCTGTGAGCAGAGCCTGCCCATCACTTCAAAAGGTAACACAAAACACATAAACCACCCAAAACCATTATATATTCCTATCAGTATGCAAATGGCTGTGACTGATGGGAAGCAGAAAGGACATCAGGCCACTGTGCTGACCACAAGGACCAAACCAACTGACCTTTAAAGGATCTGGAATTATTATTTTTGGCACAAGTGTTGGTGTTACAATTTTTTTTTCACTGTTAAGAAGCTAAAAATCCACTTCTAAAATTTAAATTTTAGAGATTATGCTTTAAAGAGATGAATACATTTGGTATTATTAATGGTCTTCAAAGAGCTCAACACATATTCAGAGGACTGACAAGGTAAAGGATAAAACTCTCACTTAGGTAACAGATTCATTTATTTTACCAGATTCAGGGGATTACAAAACAAACATACTGCTCAGGACACTTCTCATTATACCTAATTTTGTGCTCTGTGCACTGGAATAAAAATTTGCATTTCAGGGGCTATTTGCAGTAGTTAAAGAGAAAAACAGAGCACAAAAGCCCTGACTCCATATCAAGGAAGATCCCATATTTCATGATTCATCTTCAGCCACCTCAAAACTGGATACCAAGTGGGATTGACAAGGAGCTGGGGCAGGTTCAGAGTAGATATTAAAAAGATCTTTATTCTAAGGAAAAGTATTCTTTATTTTAGGGTGGGCAGGTCCTGGCTCAGCTACCATCCCTGGGAGTGCCCAAGGAACAACCTGAGATAGTGGGAGGTGTCCCCACCCATGGCAGGGGGTGGGATGGGCTAAAATCCAACCCCAGAAATCCCAAATGTGGCATCCCAGCCCTCAACACCCCAGCCAAGCACCCAAGAGACACAATACAGTTGCCAAGTAGCAGCACATTTTTGCCAGCATGGAGAAATCCATCAGATTTCCAATGATAATTACTACAAATGAACCAACGTGCTTGTAATTCCACCCACAACAGTGAGTCCACAGCCTCCCATAAAACTCTACAGTTTATAGGCTCTGAGAGGAAAGAAGAATAAAAATCTTCCTTCCTTATTATGCAATCATCTGAAATCTTGCATTTGTCCACAAATTGATTTTCAAGACGGTGGTCCAATTTTAGACAGAAAGAAAACTATAATGAATGCAAGCTTAAGCCAATTATGCTAAGTGTTACTTAAGTTCCAAAACTATCACCTAAACTGCAATTTAAAACCAAATTAGAAAGAAATAATTCACATTCCTCCCCTCCAACAACATTTACATGATAATGAATTTCTTCTTGGGTAATAAGCAGTTAGTTAGTGTTCATATGCTGGAGCCTGGCAAGGAAACCTTTCTTGTGGGCAGCTTTGGAGCCTGTTCTTTTCTTTAAGATGTTCTAATTTAAATGCAGATGTAGACTTCACACTAGTGGGTTTTGTTTAAAAAAAAAAAAAAAAAGTGGTGCTGTATTAGAAGGAAGTGACAGAAAGAGGACTCACACATCATTTTGAGTTTCACATTTTGCACTGTCTCGTTTTCCCTGGGCAGCAATGTGTGCAAAAGGTCTCAAATATGAGATTAGAGCACCAGCCTCCCTCCTCCCAGAGAGTTTTCTGGTTCAGGGTTTAACACAAGTGTTTTCCAACTTTTTCCTCTTTAAATTCCAACCTTTTTCTTTTTTTTTTTTTCTCCAAGTCATTCTTCATGCACTTCCTTCCCCTTCAGAGATATGCATGGTCATTTCCAGGAGACATTAAACACTGGTAGCTTTTTCCTGTGTAAATTAGTGAGTCTCAACATTGGAGCTGGAGAAGAATATGAAATCCTGCTGAGCCAGCATCCCCATAGCTGTTGTCAGAACAATCAAAATGGACCAGCTTCCCAAAGCTTTTTTTCACCTCCATGCTCTATGGAAAAAGTTTATTGTATTCCCTGCTTAACCCCATTCTCTCTACAGATATATTTATTTTTTAACTGGCTTTGTAAACAGTTTGTTTCCTACAGCTGAACTAGAAAAATAACTTGTGCTGTTCCTTAAACATCCAATCCACATCCTGAAAAATTATTTCTCCTCACTCACCCTGCAGCTTCCATAGCTGTGTTCTAATGTGGAAACATCTGCAGTGCTCTGATTTTATTTAGAAAATAACCTCTCTGAATTTTCCCTCCTGATAGACTGGTTTAACATAATTAGTAAATTTGATTCTTTGGTGAAAAATGCACTCTTCAGCCTAATTAATCCTTTCCCAAGGAACAGACAATTCCTCTACCTGTCTCCTGACCAACAAGCTATTTTTCACTCCTGCCATGTCAAGTATAATCTATTTACACAACTGCAAAACCACTGCTGCAAGAAGTAATTTATGTAGTGTGGAAAGCTGACAAATTGCAGCTCTTCTGTGCAAGCAAGAGGGCTGAGAAGTAAAAGCTTCCTGCAATGGAAACAGAAAAAAAAATAGTCCAGCAAAAACCACCAAGCCTCTAAATGAAACTGAAATCGAGACCTGAGGCAAGTTCAGCATGTTCAGAGTAAGAATGGAACTGTCAAGCAAAGCAACCATCACATTGCAGGGAAAAATATGTTTATTTCATCTTTTTGTTGTTGTTAAAAAGGAAACTCAAGAGGTTCACAATAGAGAAGTCACATATTTACCCGTGGATCTAGGAAAAAAAAGGAAGCAGCACCTCTGGAAATGTGCTTAGCCTCAAGAATTCCTAATTACTGCACACAGCCAACAAATCATTGGATCATTGGCCTTTACCTTATTACAAACATACAACAAAATATCCAAAATTACTGACTAGAAACACTACTTGTTTCCAAGCCTGCAGACGTTACTTTTAGATGTCAAAACTCAGAGGAGCAACACAGTATCTCTAATAAAAACCCCAAAGTCACTAAGTTGCATCTGATCTACTCCCTAAAATTCAGTTTTAAACAGTACCCAGAAGTTACTGCTCCTACCTATCAGTCAGGAAGTGCACACAGAGCTTTAAAAGCACCCTCAGCAGCATGAATTTTTAAACAGACATGGAAGTGAGCTAAAGCAGAATTTAAATAGCATCTTGAAAGCTCTCTGAACAAAACAAGTGAGCTCTCCTCACAAAAATCACAGCGTGTGTTTAAGGCAGGAGAGGCACAACCATGGTTAATTTATGTATTTATAGTCTGAACCACTGCACACCAAAACCACAGAGCTACACAGACCTCCCAAATGTCTGAGAGGAAACACACAAAGAGCAAGTTGGAAATAACAGGAATAGAAGGGTGATGCTCAAGTGATCAGGGCAGTTCTGAACCTACTTCAGTCATTTTTCATGACTGGGCTGGAGGAGCAAACTACAGCTTTCACACTGCTTATGCAAATGTCAAAATTGTGCCTTTTGCTCTACACCAGGAGCCATTTGGGGGAGAAAACAATGTCATACACAACAGGAAGCAAAATGAAAGTGAAGTCTGGAAGAGAGGAGGAAAAAAGTTTCAAGAACCACAGGGACAAAAAAGTCAGAAAAGTCAAAACAACACATCTATTAAACTTTTAAAGTCCTGTTCTCAAAACACTGCACACTAATGGCCACAAAACTGCATGAGATCAAGAGGAAACTAGATTATATATATATATATGTATATATATATATATATGTATTTATACAAACAGACACACACATATATATACACACACATATACACACAGTCATGAATACATTCCCAGTGAATACCAGATTCAGGTCCTATTTGTTTGCTTTACAGACTGCTGACCACCTTCCAAAAAGCTTCTCCCACACTTGGAGTATTTGAATTTATTAATGTATTAATAAATTATTATTAATTTTGAATTTATTAAGTATCAATAAAAATATTAGTATTTTTTTCAGCTCCTAGCAAGGTGAGAAAATTTCAGTTTCTTCATCTTCGATTAGAATATATATCTTATATCTATGGGTGCATTTATAGTAGAAAGTAATTTAATTTAATTAATAAATAGCACTGAAGTATTGGGTTCCAAGAGCTCCCACAACCATGGAATCTGGCTCTGACAGTGCAGCATTTAACAGAATCCCCAAAACCAAAATCCTCATTCTTTGTGTAGGTATCTCTTGAACTGGTACACACATCACAGGCACTGGCTGCTCTACTCTTACCCTTTTTTGTGACAAATTAAAGAACTGAGAATGTTCCCAGCTCAGCACCAGCACAAGGAAAAGGCTCTCTGGTGTTACCCCTTCAGGACCAAACAGTCACTGTTGCTTCCTGGGCTGTGCAGAGGAAGAGGAAGATGCCATGAGAGTGGCCAGGATGTGATGCTGTTTTAATGCTTGTGTTTAACACATGTCTCCCCACAGTTCCTTCCCTGCTAAAGCTGTTTATTCATAAATGGGACAATTAGCAATTCCCCCAGGACTCCCATGCCTGCTGTGAGAACAGCAGCCTCTGCTGCAGTCCCGACATTCACATCTATCAATGTGGATTTCCCCTGCTCCCTCTAGTCAATTAGCTGGATTACAAACCAACTAGGATGATTAACCCCCTGGAATTACTTCTCTTTACTCCTCTCTGAAAAACCAAGGCACTGGAGGTGGGATTTTGGATTCATGACTGACACAGCCACCATATTTCCTCATCAGATGTTCCAGATTTATGACAGATCACAATACACACACAGTCAACAGCACTCCAGAAAGAAACTTCCATTTCTTAATCCATTCTTCAACACAGTCAGTAGCAATCCAAGCAGCACCAGCAATGCCTTCTGGAGCCACTGCCACAGCCTTTGGTTGGAGCTCAATATCATGGAATATGCTACACAGAGTACAATATTAAACCAGAAACATGTGCCAACACTTTTCCCCCCTCCAGTAATTCCAAGCTGTTGCCAGACTGTTAACCACATTCTCCCCAGGGCAATTATGTTCAGCCACTGGGTGGTTTTCACTTTTTTTCCACCTTTTTTTTAAAAAAAAATTCAACATCTACTCCAAAAACCTGAAATGAGTTTAGTGTTACAAATGTATGCCTTGTATATCTCTGCCTGTTAGACCTTGCACGAATGTGTAAGATTCATCTTCCCCAGAGCTTTATTCTTAATTCACCTTGTATTTCCTCTTCTTAAAGCTGGATGAGGAAACACCTTCTCAGCTACACTAAGTTCATATTATTTTGTTCAAGAGAGCCTTACATTCAGCAAGTGCAGTTTCTACCTCCACCTATCCCCTTTTTAAGTGCTGTTCACCTTGAAGATGCCCCTTGACCTCAGCTATGCTTTTGTACAAAATTAAAGACGAGCTGACAACTGATCTACCTTAAACACAAAGCTTCCGACGCATTTAACTCCTCAATAAACACCTGAAACCATTTCTCTCAGTTACCTAGGCTGGGAGTTCTCCTCGTACATCCTTTCCTTCCCTTCCTTGAAGAGGCTGATGGTCTGCTTGGTTTTTTTCATCAGGTTCTCCATGAAGACTCGGAAATACTCGTTCTCGCCCAGGGTTTCCATCTTGCCCTCGTAGCGGGACAGGATGGTGCGCAGGTGCTGGTAGGTGTCAGGCAGCAGGTCCAGGATGTAGGGAGGGCTGTTCTTCAGGGCCAGCTTGGGGTTTTGACACAGCCGTACCACCTGTGGGAATGGAGAAAGCAGCTCTGTGAGAACTCCAGGAGAGGAGCACGATCAGGGGTTAAACACAAGTCACGGCCGCAAACACATTTGCTGCAACAAATCCCATTTGTGGGGCAAGTCCAGATGGAATCACAGAATCACTGAGGCTGGAAAAGATCTCTGAAATCGAGTCCAACCTGGTCCCCAACTCACCAATCAGACCAGTGCCACATCCAGGCATTCCTTGGATACCTCCACCACCTCCCTGGGCAGCCCCTTCCAAAGCCTGACCATCCTTTCCATGGAGAAATTCCTCCTGATGTCCCACCTGAACCTTCCCTGGTGCAGCTTGAGGTCCTTTCCTCTTGTCCTGCCACTGCTTGCCTGGGAGCAGAGCCCAACCCCCAGCTCACTATAACTTTCAGGGAGTTTTAGAGTGATCAGGTCTCCCCTGAGCCTCCTTTTCTCCAGATACTGAACCCAGCCACCATAAAAGAATGCAATTTCTGGGCTGAAGTGCATGTGGACTGATGAAACTCATGATAATAAATTTATGTGACAGGGGAGGGGAAAGGAAGCCACTTCACCATCCGCCATAGCCAAATGTTTCCATTATCTAAACTGAGAGAATCAAAGGGAGAGCTGATGGCAAAGCAGCCATTTGAAAAATTAAGTAGTGAACTTTCAGTTCTAGAAAGGGCTGGAATTAGAATTGTGACAATTGTGGAATTAGAACTCCCACGTCAGTGCTGAAAAACTCAGTTTTGGATCAAGTTTACAAGGTAAGAAGCAGCAGTCTAACACTTCTATATTCTGTGATTTCCAGCAAACCTGAGCACAAAATGTAGCTACACTTGGCTAAAGTTCTTCCCTATAATGAATCTTATCTGGCTGCTTAACAGCCAGCATATAAATGAGGTCTAAACTCATGACACTGCCAGGTATGAGGGAATTACAGATATCAAACAGTGCAGAATGTGAAACTTAAGTGAAGTGGATAAGAAAAAGAAAAGGAACAGTTTAACATCCTTTTGCAGCACCTCATTTCCACAAAACCTTGTGAAACCTTCAAGAGGAATTGAGCAGTTCCCTACAGTGCAAGCTTAAATACCTACTTCCTTTAAATATAGATGGCAAACAGAGTCATTCCTTCTGAAACACTGCTTTAGCATTTCACTTTGCCATTTAGGGTATGTGCAAAAAGCAACCTTGTGAACTGACACCTCCAATTTTATCTGACTTACAGCAGTGCCTGCACCAAGAGCTGACCTGAGAAAGGTTCAATTTCAGCCAAGAGAAAGGCACACAGTGTATCAAAACTCCAACCAGAAAAATCAGACTGCTGGTAAAAAAAAAAATAAACATCTAAAAAAGCCTCTGCAAGAATACATGGGAAAAACAAACTACCAAAACTTTCCCTCCATTTTAAGGAGGCTGCCAAGGCCTTAAGATAAAGAGATGGATGGCCAGACAGCTGATTGAGTCAATTGATGCTGATGCCTCAACTGCTGCTTCCTTGGAGCCTGTGAACATTGTACACTGAACCATATCAACAAATTGAGTCAACACATTTGTCCCCTGAAAAAAAACCAGTTTCACTATGAGCATGAATAGGTTCTAAATATGCTCCTCGGACCCAGCTGAGCTGTGCTCTGGGCAGCAAAACCTTTTCTTCAGCAGAAATTGTTTATTATACAGTGGGTTTAAAACTTCAACAAACACAGTCAGCTCAGAGGAGGAAGCCACATGAAGCAAGCAGAGCCTGCACTTCCCTCAGCCAGCTGGAAATAACAATTTGGCTGTTACACTTTGAAAATACCCAGCTATGGGAGCAGCAGATCTGCTGTATTTCAGACTTTGATATCAATTAAAACAATTCCCCCACAGCAGCAGAGAATTCTGCAAACTGCTCATTCTCAGAGCCCCTGTAAAATGCTTCCCAAGTTGATAACCTCAAACAGTTAACAGAAAGGTCAAAACTGCTGGTATTTTATTATCAAATCAGCTTCTTTATTTACCAAGCAGACCAAAATTAGCTAAGATGATCAGTTAAACAAAACTGCATAACTAGGAACTGCTGCCTCCTGAGCAAACTAGGGGCTTTTATAACACAGCAGCAACAAAAGCAGTGGCATTTTCCTTGTTTCTCTACGTGTGCACTTGCAGCATCATGACAACATCCAAAGGAATGTTCCCAGCCTTGGGAACAGCTGCCCCTCAGCAGCCTTCCACAGGGACCAGCAACGTGGAAGGAAATTGAGCAAAAAGCAGAAAAATATTTTTTTTTTAGGTGTGATGGCAACAAAGAGAAGCAATCCATGGTTTTAAATTATCATCCAAAAGTTTGCCTGGCTTATGTTGTGTTCTCTGAGGAACAAACCATTTAGGGAGACATTTTTGGGTTTTCAGACACACCAATAAAGCTCAGCATGAAGAGAGGTGGGCCTGTAAACAATCTGAAAATTGACTTCACCCTTTTCCATTTTCTAAATGCAAGTCAAAAACTAGTTTTCCCAACTGAGTTTTGAAGAAAGAATCTGTTATGTACTCATTCTAGGAAAAATAATCTCATCTAGATCTTTGAGGCCTGGAATTGAATGTTTCCCTTCAACAATCTGCAGCTTGCCTTGACTAATTCTGGATTTAAGAGTCCCAGGCCTGACAAGCATCCAGGGGCTACTCCCAGGTAAGATTTTCCCTCCCAGGGCAGTTCTGAAAACTCATTTTTTCCTTCCTTTAGCAGCTGAACAGCTAACTGCACTGAAATCACACCTCATTCCAGTGCAAGCCAACAGCAAAACAAAACCTACTCAAACATCTCTTATCTCTTGCTAGATTTCTGTTTGGCCTTTCTTCTCACAATGAAGGTGACCTGCAGTGGCACTTCTCTATATCAGTTCCAGGAACTGAATGGTATCAGGAAACCCTTTAGAGAAGCTTTATCTCAAAGCTCCTCTTCCTCCTCCGTGCCTTCCCACATTTATTCCACTCTGCTCCATCCCAAGCAGCTCATGACTAACCCACCTATTCCTCAAATACCACCCACAGCAGTGAACTCCAGGGGGCTGCATTTAATCTCTGTTCTGCAGAGAAATGCATAAATATCACCTCATTCAGCTGAAGGGGAACATCCAACAGGGATGGAAAGGGCTATTTTATGTCCATGCTCTGTGTGACCACGTGCAGCTGTGGGAGGAATGGTACTGACAAAAAATTAGGGCTTCAAATGAAAGAATCTGAAAGACATAAATATGTCAGGCAGCTTATGGAGAGCATTACAGGGAAAATATTTGGACAAGAATCAACTTGCATAGGAAATTCATCAGTCACATCCGAAAGCAGAGATGCACAAATGCTTTGACAACACCAGCTAATTATGCAGACTAACAAATGAGGTCGTGAGTGTAGTGTACCCACACAGACACAGCACGCAGCTCTGAGAGGCAAAAACATCATCTATCAAACATGCACACAAGCAGGTTTTTTATCTGCACCTGGAATTTCGTGTTCTTGGCCCAGAAATCTAACCCATTCTCAACACTCTCCATTCATCTAGCACTTCCTACCATGAGCTTCTCTGGGTTTTTGCTAACCACTAAAGAGATTTTAATTCAGATGTGTTCTTTGGGTGTGCATAAGTACAGCTGAAATCTAACTGAAATCTGAAAGGCTTTTCAGAGCCAGATCTGTCCTTTTGTAGAAATCAGACTGAACAAGACATCAAGCCTGAGAGCTTCTGGATGCTGCCTATGAGTAAACCTGGAGTCAAAAGAGGTCGATGTAGCTTGTGACAAACACAGCAGCAGCCTTGGCTTTTCTGTCAGTGGAGAGAGAACACATCCAACCTGCTACAAAGACCTAAAGCTGTGAAATTTCCCCCCAAAAAACATCCCACTGCATTTTAAAATGCCACGATAATCAGCTTTTTTTCAGGCTAGTCTTTTCCCTCGATCAGAGCAGGTTATGAGGTCAAACACAAGTTGCCATCTATATCTACATATTCCATAGATGAAAATGTGCATTCTTACAGGTTACACTTATTTAGGGTCCTGTTTCCATGCCCAAGCTGCCTTTGCTACATCAGCACTTGTGCTTGGCCCTCAGAGTCTGTAACAGAGCCAATGGCACCTCTCAAAAGGGTTTTTTCCTCTGCCCCAGTCTCTGTAGGTGATCAAAGCTCATCACAGGCACAGCAAGGCACAACTATAAACCCTGCCTTTTGTTGAGCCAGCCAACACAGAGTGATTTCTTGGCAGGAACAGAATTTAATACGCCTTTAAAGAAGTCATTTGCTCTGCCTGCTTTTAGCACTTACTGCAGGAGGTTCAGACGCTGCATGGATAAACAATGCAGGGGAAGAGAAGGAAAATGGATAAGCCTGAGGGGCAATTGGATGAGGGATGCCCAAAATCCCTGCCTGCTCTGCTCCCAGAGGGGAAGGAGGTGGCCAGGTGACAGTCCCCAAAGCCTGGGGGCAACCTGGGTGATGCTCTTACTCTACACTACTTGTATGGCCCTGAACTCAGTGCCATAAAATGCACTGCACATTTCAGACTGCAACATGTCAAGCCTAGCCTTGATTTCAGGGCTGAATAGTAATTATCAATGATTAATTATCAATGAAAATGCCACAAAAATGTTCGATTTTTATTTTGCGCCTATTTCTGCGTGCCTGCTTTCACTCACTTGATCACTCCCTGACAACTGCCCGGGATTTCTGAAAACACTGGACAGACCAGCACACCTAGCCAGGCCAGTAAATCAAATATCCCATCACACCAACAGGCCAAAAGGTCTGGTGTCCTGCCCCCGGCAAGAGCCATTTCCTGGCATTTTAAAAGGAGGAGGAGGAGGAGTGGAGAGTCGTAATGACCCCAGAGAGCCCCTCCTAAAGGTGTGGGGCTGGCAGAAGGCCTTTCCAGCTCCCACGCCACAAGTTTTTCTTGTTAAACATCACTTGATACTTTATCTTTCTGTAACTACATGTACTTATTGCAAAAGGGTTTATTCAGGTTTTTACAGTTTTTTCTCAGTTTTAAGGAAAAGGTTTTGTCCTGAGTGCAGCAACACATTCCTGTTCATTCCAAAAGGAATAACCTGACCTGCCACAAAGCTTCACCATCCACTAGCCACACAACAGGCTCTATTCGCTTCCAAGGAGCAAATCCTAGACTTCTCCCTTATCCTGCTGCTGCCACCACCTGCAGCTCCCCAGCTGCCCCTACCCACTCCCAGCACCACCAGTGCCCACCCCAGCACCTACAGGACTGGCATTATCTGTACATGTATATGATGAATACAGATATCACAGAATATCCTGGCTTGGAACAGATCCACGAGGATCATCCAGTGCAACTCCTGGCCTTGCACAGGACACCCCAACAATCCCAACAATCCCTGTGCCTGAGAGTGTTGTCCAAATGCTGAGCTCTGGCAGCCCTAGGGCTGTGACCACTGCCCTGGGGAAGCATCCCACTTCCTCTCAGGCAGTTCCAAACTCTCCATTCCAAACTGCCCCCTCTTCTTCCACCTTGTTCTTTGCAGAGCTGCTGATCTCTCTTCACACCTTCCCATCCTGGCATCCCATTCCCATGCTGCCTCCTCACCTCTCCACCAGTTCCCACATGGAATCACAGACTGGTTGGGGTTGGAAGGACCTTAAAGCCCATCTTGTCCCAGTCCCTGGCAGGGACACCTTCCACTACCCCAGGATGCTCCAAGCCCTGTCCAGCCTGGTCTTGGGCACTGCCAGGGATCCAGGGGCAGCCACAGCTGCTCTGGGCACCCTGTGCCAGGGCCTGCCCACCCTCCCAGGGAACAATTCCTAATTCCCAATATCCCATCTAAGCCTGCCTTCCATCAGTGCGAAGCCATTCCCCCTTGTCCTATCACTCCATGCTCACTACATCCTTCCCCCAAAGCGCAGCACCCCATTCTGTGCCCACACACCTTTCACCCCCCAAATATTCCCCCTCGAGCCACAGACCCCTCTGTCCCATAGCCAACCCCACAGCTCCAGGCTCATCCCAGATCCCCCCTGATCCCAGAGCCCCAAACCCCCCAGGCCAGCCCTATGCCACGGCCACCCCGCCCCACCTCAGCCCCCCGCNGCGGTCGCCATGGGAACGCGGGGGCCGCGCTCGCCCCGCCGCCCCCGGGAGGGACCCGCGGCCTTCGCGGCCCTGCCCGTGCCCCGCGCCGAGCTTGCGAAACACGATCGCTTCCCCTTTCCTGGAGACGCGTTCCCTTTTCTAAGAACGGCCCGGACGCGGGGAAGCGGCGCTGCACGCCCCCCTCTCCCACACAGGGATGTGCCCGAGGCGGGAGCGGCACCGGCATCCCCATGGCGGGGAGGGAATGGGAACGGGAGAGCGGCCGGTGCACCTGGCAGGTACCTGAGGCCTCTCCCCGAAAAGGCAGGGGGAGGCAGAGCCCAGCGGGGCTGAGTCCCTGTTCCCAGCATCCCGGCTCCAGCGGGAGAAGGAGCAGGAGCCGGGCAGTGAGGGCAACAGGGAGAGAAAATGGGAGCGGGCAGTGAAAAGGGGGCCAGAGAATGAAAAAAGGAACCAGGGAGAGAAAAGGAGGTCGGGGAGAGAAAAGGGACCAGGGGGAGAAAAGAGAACCAGGTGGTGAAAAAGGAGACAAGGGAGAGAAAAGGGAACCAGGGAGTGAAAAGGGACTGGGGAGAGAAAGGGGAGCAGGGAATCTAAAGGGAACCAAGGAGCGAGTTTGTCAGAGCTGACACCACCAAACTTTTTAAAAAATTACAACACGGGCTTGAAAGTCAGTTGAGTTCTGTTTCTTTGCTGCCTTCAGATCCTCTTTTCATCTCCTCTCCGGGCAGAAGAACACATCCTTTTGCAAAAACCAGCTGTGGCTGGTGCCACAGGGGCTGCGACAGGAAGCCAGGCAAAGGCAAACGGTGTGTTTGGCCACATCAGTTTGGGGAACACGAGCACCCCAAACTCGGGCCTGGAGGTTGGACAGCACAGCCTCAACCTCTGGATCCAGCCTCCTCCAGGGAGCTTTGCCTCCCCTGTGGCACCCACTTGCTGAGGAGCCAAATGGACAGCACAGCAGGAAGCAGCACTAAACACAACAAGGGAGCCCAGCATGGATTGGTTATAAAACTCTCTGCTTTCATTTTATTGCCTTTGGTAAAGCTTGGTAAATATTTCTGGGACAGGCAACTCCTTGTCTGGCTTTAATTACCTGGGCAAATTTTCCTAAGGATTATATTGACCTCAAATATGTCAAGGTTTATTGAGGCCGTGTTCCTGAGGCTTTTCCCATTAGGTGCTAATGGATTCTGGCTAATAGTCAAGCCGGATTGACCACCAGCGGGTGCCCTGGCCAGCTCCACACTACCACAAGTACCTGGGGAGAGAGCTGGGGAGGGCAACACTGGCTTTGTGAGAGCCAAGTACAAAAATCACCATGGCTCTAATCCAAAGAGATCAGGGAACACGCTTGAGTAATTGCATTCCTGACTATCTGCTTCTCTGGGCATGATTCACTCCAAGCTGGGGCTGTGAGACTTCAAGCAAAAGTTGATTTTTCTTGGGACTGTTCTGACTGTCTCACTTGGGACTCTTGGGAGGGTTTCACTTGGGACTATTGGGACAGATGCAGGGACCCCACATCTTGGTGCTGCTGGGGGCTCCCAGCCACACTTTTCCCACCTCCCCCTTGACTGTTCACCCCCAAACCAGCCTGCAGCTGGCCAGCCTCGCTCCCTCCCGAGCTGTCAGCTCACAAAGGCTCTGGACAAGGGTTTCTTGCACCCCAGATGCCTGCACTGAGCTCAGAGGACACAGAGGCAGGGACTCCAGTGTGGCGTTTCCGTTTGTGCTCGAGAAGGGGCCGAGGTAAAACCGCAGCCGAGGTTTGTGGTTCTTGGCCACATGCAAAACTCCGTGTTTGTTTTCACTCTCCCACGCTCAGCAGAGAGGTGAAATTTCCCACTGGGATCCCCCCCTGTCCCCCTCCCCCAGCACTGTCACCACCCTGGCAGGGCAGGAACGGATGCTCCTGATGTGGCACCTGCACAGGGAACCCTCAGGATGCTCCTGATGTGGCACCTGCACGGGGAACCCTCAGGAACAACCCTTGCCGTGGAGCACAAGCGATGCCTGCAGGAGTTTGCTCTCAAATTCCTGGAGGTACAGTGCCCAGGGGCTCTCAGGATGGCTCTCAGCCCCCAGCCTCCCAGCAGCACACCTGGAGAGCTTCCTACATCCACTGCCCAACTCCAGGCTTGGGAAGAGAGGATGGATCTGGCCCTGGGATGTGCTGCCAAGTCGCAGTGCTGTCCATAAGATCACCCACACAAACAGCAGCGTGGATTTGTCCTTTAATCACCCCAAAAGGGTGGTGCAGGAACAGGGTGGTGCTCAGTGGTGGACACTCTCTGTCCACTGTTCAGGGAGAGGATGAGAGGAGAAGCACAGGAGAGATGTCCATGCACCCATGCACGAGCAGATCTGAGCCAACCCTCAAGTCCCCTGGGTCCTGGTGCAGAGGGCAGCGCCTCAGCTCTCCTGGGAACTCCCAGAGCCTGGAGCTGGGCAAGGGCTTCACTGCAATGTCCTGAGGAATCCCTGGAGGTAGCTGGGCAGGCAAAGACACAGGTCTGTGGTCAGGTTACGAGCAGCTTCCACTGTGGTTGATAAAAGCTCTGAGTCAGCCTCGGTGAGCAGAGACGAGTCCCTGGGAGTGTCATGCTGTGAGCCAGGCATGAGACAGAGGAGCTGCATGTGCAGGGTCCATGCTGAGCAGTGCTGAGGCCCGAGGGGCTGGACGTGGCCTGGGTGGAGGTGCTGTGTGGGAGAGCCTGTCCTGAGGCTCCTGGGCTGTTAGAATGCCTGGCACAGCTTTGTGTGCTCCTCCTGGCGCTGGCTCTGCAGGGACACAGGTTGGAGGGGTCTTTCTGCCTGGCCCCTGTGGCCAGGGGGCCACACAGCCTCCTCCTGGCAGCACCACAGGTGCCAGGAAATGTTAGGATGGGTGGAATAGGAGGGTGGCAGCACTCAGAGCACTGGCAGGCTGTGAGCACTGCCCTGAGGAGTTACCTGTATGATCTCTATACTGTTGGCAGCAGCCATCAGCCAGGACACAGGTCCCTTGGGTCCCACCTCAACGTCACAGAGTGCAGGGGAGCCACTGCGAGAGGGCAGGGAGGGCGTGCAGGAGCCTGAGGCGGGGTCACTGTCCTCAAAGAACTGCAGGGGGGACAGCCCGATCTGGAAAAGCAGAAGAGGGATGGACACACAGCCCCTGTGGAGGACACCCATCCCACTGTGCAGCCCCACAGCACCCCAGGGCTCCCCAGCCAGAGCAGGACTGCACCCCCAGAACCTACCGAGTGGAAGAACTCATCCCCAGCGGGGTCGATGACCAGCAGCGTCACCTGGTCCTCCCGGGCGCGGATCCTGTGCACAGTCTGCTCGTGGTCCAGCCCCTCGATGCTCTCCCCGTTCACGGCCAGCACACGGTCCCCTTCCTTCATCCCTGCCTGCTCGGCCGGCAGCCCCACATCCACATCCCACAGGAACTGGCCTGCCACAGCGGGGCACAGGGAGGGGGCAGAGGCTCGCAGAGGGGAACTGGCTCTGCTGGCCCCCGTGTGCGGGTGGGGACAGGGTCCCGTTGCAGGCACAGAGCTGTCAGCTCTTCCCGACCCTCACAAATGCCTTGCTCAGGTACAAACTGCCCCTCTCAGCCTCCCTCACCTACTCCTCCCGAGCTGCAGTCATCCTCCTTGAGTAGGAACCCGTAGCCAGCGGGACCCTTCACCAGGTGCAGCTCCCGGACCTTGAAGGGGAGCCTGGAGGTGTCTGCCAAGGCAGCCGTGACCCGCAGGCCCCGCAGGCGATAGAACTCCTCCACGGCGCTGGATGCCACCAGCAGTGTCACCTTGTTGCCGCTCTGCTTAAGCTGGATGGGAAGCACAGGTGCTCAGTGACATTCTCAGCCCCATCCCTCGCCCCCCATGCCAGGAGCAGGCACCTTTCTGGTGAGCTGCGTGTGGGAGTAGCTCTTGACGCTGTCCCCGTTGAGCTCCAGCAGCCAGCAGCCTGGTGGCACCCCTGCTCTGTCCGCTGGCCCGTCCTGCAGCACCGACAGCTGGAAGGTGCCCTTGGTGCCTGCAGGAGGAGCAGAAGGGGCACTTTGGGGTGAGTGAGGTGCTACAGCGGGGAGGCTGGTGGTGGCAGCATCCTGCTTTACCTTCTGGACATGACACGCTGAAGCCAAAGCCGCTTTTGTCCCTCGTGACGTGGCAGAGACGCGGGCGGATGTCATCTGGCAGCATCTGGGACAGGTCCCTGCCCAGGGATTTGGCTGCTTCGTAGGAGTCACCGTCCAGCACTGCCAGCAGGACCTGGTTCCCGCTGGCCTTGATCTTCTGCACCACCTGGAAGGACCCAGGCTGTGAACCCTGGGCAGGCACCCTCTGATCAGGTGGGATCAGGGTCCCTGGGGTCATGCATCCTCTGTGCCCCTGGCTGGGGAGGACCCAGGCGTTCCCATGGGATGCTCCCAGCTTACCCTGAGGTGGTCCATGTGGTCCACGAAGTGGCCATTGACCTGGAGCAGCCGGTCCCCGTCCTGCAGCCCCCTGCGCTGGGCCACCCCCCCCAGCTCAATCTGCCGGATGACATGGCCCTGGCAGCCCAGCTCCTCGTGCAGGCAGAAGCCAAAGGTCTCTGTGCTTTCCTTGGTCAGGAAGTAGAAGCGAGGCTCCCCCATGCCCTCACCATCTGTGTGGGGGCACAGCCCATGAGCAGGGCCCTGCAGGGATCCTCACACAAGCTCTGCACCCCATCCTGGGCTGGGGATCTGCTCATCCCTTCTGTGTTCATCTCCCACAGGTCCCCAGTGTGAGAGAGCTCAGGACCCCAGCAGTGCCCAGGTGCCACAGCCCCATGCAGACACAAGGACACCCAGGTACCACAGCCCCGTGCAGACACGAGGACACCCAGGTGCCACAGCCCCGTGCAGACACGAGGACACCCTGGGAGATGAGGGCGTGTATTTACCAGTGTCCTCAGTCAGTGTCAAGGCTGGGTTGTCGATCCCAACTTTGGGGTTAAATTCAAATTTTCTGAAATGATAAAGGGCAGGAGAGGCCACGTTAGTGCACAGCGCCCTTGCCCCTGCCTCCCCCAGCCTTGGGGAGCTTGTTCTTCCCGAAAAGGGCCAACTAGGGCCTGTGCCTCCTTTTTCTTGGGGAAAGCCAGAGGGGATTTCCCTCTTGGACCATTTCCCACATCTCTCCTGAGCCCCAGAAAGCCCCTGGTCAAGGGGAGATCAGCACTTACATGATGGACATCTTGTCTCCCTCGAGCCCTGCAGAGGGAGAGGAGAGGTCAGCACAGGAGGTGGTGGGCTGGGAGCAGACCCCACGCTCTCAAGCACTCAGGGCTTGTCCACTCGCAGGCTGAGCCTGCCGTGCCAGGTGAGGGGGTTTGCCAAGCCCACACAGCCCCCAAGCCCCTCTGTCTCTCGGCACAGGTTGTTCCTTGGCCCTGCCACCACTGTCCTCCTGCATTCCCAACAGCAGGACCTGCTGCTCAGGTCCCATGGGCACTCAGTGCAGGGGCAAAGCAGATGGGGCTCAGTCCTGGGGGTTTACAGGGCTCTTCAGTGAGGGCTGAGAAGGTTCACCAGGACCCCAGAGAGCTGCTGGAGCCAGGAGAAGGAAACAGAGACCTTCCCCGGAACACACCCCCCCATTAAACCCCTCCACACCTCTTTGGGCACAAGGAACCCCAAACCCGGGGAGTGGGGATGCCTCCCCAGCATCCCCACAAGGAGACATTTTCCTGCACGCCTCTGGCTCCTTTCCACAGGCTGCCTGGGCTCTGACATTGTCTTGCTCCACCTGGCAGCAGGGCCTGTGTGTGTGGGGAAGGGTCTCCAGAGGATTCCCCAGCACATACCTTTTGTTTGCTTCATGGCTGCAGGGATTGCCAGAGGGAGCAAGGTACAGGGTGAAGTGGCAGGGAAGTGTCCCCGCCTCTCCCAAGACGCCCCAGGTTTAATGGTTAAACAGCCCCGAGTCTGGCCTGCCCTCCCAGCCACAGGGCACTGCCAGCCGGAGCTGGGAGCAGGGACCAGCACCCCAGAACACCCAGCTTAGGGACAGCTCCTGGTGGCTTCCAGGGGGACACACAGTGAGGGGAGAATGACTGGTTCAGCACTGGAGCAGAGGTGGGCTGCTCCATGCCAGTGCTGCAAGATGGGGAAAGGCAGAACCCTCCACTCCAGCTGCTGGAGGGGCGACTCTACATCCCCCCAGGAAGGGCCCAAAGAGGACATCAAGTCTTGGTACTAGTGTGCTTCAGTGGAAATGAAGAGGTGCACTTTAATGCTCCCAAAATATTCACAGACAAGCCCCAATCCTGCTCCCTGCTGGAGCTCTGGCTGGGGTGCAGGGGCTGGCTTTCCACAAGCCCAGAAGAACAAGTCCCATTTGCTCCTGGCCTGGTTTCTGTCCCATTCCCACACTTCAGCCTCACCTGCAGATGAGGCTGAGCCCCACACACCCAGCACCTTTGACAGCACCATCCACCCAGCATCTCCAGGTGGGTAAGGGTGCAGGGAATGTGCTGCTGGGCACACTCCCTGCCCCACCCTGGCTGGTGGATGGGCAGCAGGTTAGAGGCTCCCATCCTGCAGTTTCCCCAGCATTTTCTTGACCTCGCTTTCGACTCGCAGGAATTTGGCTTTCCTCCAGGGATTGGCACTCTGGCTGCGGCTGCTCTCCAGGTCCTGCAGGAGGAGGGCGAGGTGCTGCCGGACCCGCTCGCGGTCCCAGAAGGGCAGGTTCCTCTGCACCACGTTCAGGATGTGGGACCAGTAGTCGGAGACGTCGGTGCCTGCCGTGAGGAAAACCAGAGCCCTGACGCCGTCCCGGTCCATGCGCAGGCTGTCAAGCACCCTCTTGCCATCCTCACTGATGTCGTTGAAGTAGAGACTGGGAAAGCAGCAGGAGACACTGGTGAGGGCTGAGGGGAAGGACAGAGGCACACAGGGCAGGGACACCGTGTGGGCAGAAGGGCGGGGACGTGGCAGAGCGGACTCACTGCACTTTGTCCAGCGTCTCATGCCTTTTGGCCACCTCCACCACGCGCAGGGCCGCCGTGTCCGTCAGGGAGTTGTAGCCCAGGTTGAGCTCCTGCAGGTGCTGGTTCTGGGCCAGGTGCTGGGCGATGGCCTCGGCGCCGGGGTCCCCCAGCGCGGTGTGCAGCAGGGACAGCTGTGTCAGCGAGCGGTTGCCGGCCAGCGCCTCGGCCAGGTAGCGAGCGCCCTGCTCGCCCACGGGGTTATTGGCCAGCCTGTGAACAAGGGAGCTCAGGGAGTGCCCAGGCACGTGGGGGGCAGCAGTGGCAGTGTCATGCAGGGCGGGGGCCGTACTCACCGCAGGCTGCTCACCACACACTTGTCATGCAGGAGCAGGTCACGAATTTCCTTGCAGGCGTCGGAGCCCAGGCTGTTGAGCTGCAGGCTGGTGCAGAGCAAGACACGGGGGTGACAGGAACAAAATGGCTGTTACCTGTGAGCCTGGCAGCCCTGCCCGCTCCATTTTGCCCATCACCATCCTCCCTGGGCTCCCCAAACTAGGCCACTCCAGGTTTTCTCTCCCAAAGGGAGCACAGTGACACCGCACCGGAGCATGAGCCAGCAGAGCCAGTGCCAGCAGGAGCAGGGCAAGGGGAAGGGGATGGTGGAGTCTTCAAGAGGTGGGTGAAGGTCAGAGGAGGGATCAGGGCTCCATCAAGCCCTCCTGAGCATCTGGAGGAAGGAAGTGCGGCACAGCCCAGCTGCACAGCCCGATCCATCTGTGCTGAGCACGTCTCGCCACCACCTGGGCGGCAGGAAGACCTGCAGCTCCACAAACGTTCTGGAACGCTTGTGGGAACATCTGCACAGCCCAGACTCCCACCTCTGGGACAGCAAACTCCTCACAGAGCTAACGACACGGGGATGCCGGGTAACTTCCCGTAGGGACTCGGGTCTGCCAGGACAGCTGGCAGCCCGCCCAGCCTCTACCAGCTGCAGGGAACTTCCCAAAAATTCCTGCGGGAGGGTGAGCTGGGACTGCAAATCCCAGCATGCAGTGCCCTAGAAAGGCTGCTCGGGGAGTGTTGCATGTTGGAAGCTGTAGTTCCCTAGGTCTGCACTGAGGATAAACATGCTCTTTCCTAAGTTTTTCGTACTTGGGCTCCTAAAGCATCCCTGTGATGGGCAGAGGTGAGAAAAAACTCAATTTTTGAGCAGTGCCCAAGGGCAGGAGGAGGTGGTACTCACTGGAGAGCTTTGCATCGCAGCAGGACGGGGAAGAGGGTCCTCAAGCTGCCGCTGTCCAGGTTGCAGGAGGTCAGGTTCAGCTCCTCCACCTCGTGACACGTGGTGCTCATGACAGACGCCAGCACAGAGCACTTGAGAGGGGTCATCTTGACAGAGGAGAGGTTGACAGTGCGGAGGGAGCGGATGGCCTCGGCCGTGAAGCGCTCGTTCTGGAACTCGTGCAGGAAGAACAGGTAGTCCATGAGCTCCGAGGGGGGCAGGCCCCTGCGGCCCTTCCTGATCACCGTCTTCTTCATGGCCTTGGCGATCTCAAAGGCTGCCAGGTTCTTGATGGAGCAGCCCAGCTGCTCCAGGATGGCGCGGTTGCGGCGGGACAGGATCCCACCCATGAAAATGGGGAAGAGCTCGAAGACCTCATCATCCGGCGCCTCATTGGGGTGGCGCATGGGGCCCTCCACGCCCAGGATGCTGGAGTTGATCTGGTCCAAGACATCATCGTTGTAGTAATCCTCCTCTTTGAACAGCTCCTCTGCCATGGTGTGGGCAATGGTATCCCTGTCCTTGCCACCCACCCGGGAGAAGTAGCGAGGGAAGATCTTGAGCAGGTTGAAGAGCACAGGGAGGAAGCGCAGGGGCAGCACCTTGGAGATGATGTTCACAACCACAGCCACATCTTCGCTCACCTTCCCGAGGACCTCTGACAGCTCCTTCCCCACTCTCTGGGCCAGGGTCTTCTTCTCACCCAGCACCACGTACAGGGCTGCCAGGTACTCCTGCATGGCGGGGATGGTGAAGACAAAGGTGTGCTCCTTGCCCGGCTGCACGCACGGGCTGAGGAAGAAGCGGAAGACGTCGCTGCGGAAAACCTCCAGGAGGTTGAGCTCGCTTTCAGTTTTCATCTCCACCTCAAAGCACTCCCGCAGGTCTTCCTCTGAGAAGCAGGTCTTGCGAGACATCACCCCCTCGTAGGCCAGCTTGCCCACTGTCTTGGCCACGTACTTCATCATGGAGATGTGGGTGGGGTCAGTGCTGTCCAGCACCTCCCCGCTGAAGTTGAGTCTCAGGAAGCTGGTGTAAATGCCAGTCAGGGTCTGGCTGGGAGGAACCGTCCTGGTGAAGTAGAGGAAGTGCAGGGTGGTGCACACCAGCCAGCAGTAGGAGGGCAAGAAGCAGGCAGCCGTTATTTGGTTGTGGCGCTCCAAGTTCCTCGACAACATCTCCACCAGGTTCTCCTGCTCCGCTGAGCGGCGATCCTGGCTTTCCTCTCCAGAGCAGCCAGGCTGGCTGAGACGCATCTGGAAGTAGAGCTTCTGCAGGTTGGTGTCGGAGAAGCCGCAGATCTCGGCGTAGCGCCCCACGTACTTGCCGGGGATGCGGCGCACGGCCGACGGGCGCGTGGTGACGATGATGCTGGCCTGGGGACACAGGGAGGGATGAGTCTGGGGCTGCTCAGCAGGGTGTAACCCACTGAGAGGTGCACAAGGATCACCCCATCCACAGGGTGGGGTTCACAAAGGTGCTGAACAAAGGGAGCTGGATTGAACCTGGCCCAGGCAGAGGGGACAGAAGAACTTTCCCCATTCCCTCCTAGACATAAAGTCTGGAAGACCACAGCCTTCATTACCTTACCAGGCCTCCTAGACATAAAGTCTGGAAGATCACAGCCTTCATTACCTTACCAGGCCTCCTAGACATAAATAGTCTGGAAGATCACAGCCTTCATTACCTTACTAGGCCTCCCCAAATATCCCACCAGTGATGTGAGGCCACCTTAGCAAGTCCCTGCAGGAACAGAGGCTGCCTGCTTGCTCCCAGCCAAGCTGGACTGCCAATAATGATCACAACAGCCCTGTGACGACTCAAGGCTCACCCCCAACCTTCTCCCAGCACAAAGCAGGGCAACACCGACCTCGGGCAGGAGGTATTTCCGCAGCAGGTTGACCACGATGGCAGAGGGAGGCACGGGCTCGTTGGGGTCACAGCACAGCTCCGTGCCAGCCAGGCGGAAATCCAGGTTGAGGCGCTCCAGGCCGTTGAGGATGAAGAGCACCCTGAGGTTGGAAGCTTCCAGCACCGGCACCACATCGCGGAGGTGCTGGTACTTCTTGGTGATGAGGCGTCGCAGGGACACGTGGGCGTGGCTGTGGGACAGGTCCTCACAGGAGAAGGGGATGACCAGCTGGAAGTGGGGCAGGCGGCCGTGGCACCAGTCCACCACCATCTTCTTGATGAGGGTGCTCTTGCCCGTGCCCACGGTGCCGTAGAGCACCACGTTCTTCACCTGCCGCCCGCAGGCATCCACGTCAAAGAGGTTGTGGAGGCTGATAACCTTTCTACAGGGCTGCTGGAGCTGGTTCTGGATGGTTAAATCAGGGGAGGGCTTCAGAATCTCCTCCAGGGAGCTCTCCCGGATCACTGGGTCCACGTGGACGGCATCCAGAGAGAAGGAAGGGCCGAATTGCCTCTCCTCATTGGGCTGGTGGCTGAACCACGCAGACAGGCTCTTCTGGTGCTTCTTGATGGCACCTGGAAGGAGGAAGGTGTTGGACATGACAAGGGTTGCTCACTGGCAGGGGCACTGGGGAAGTTGCCTGCCCCAAGCCACTGCAGAGAGGGGACAGCACCCAGTTATGGGGAACTCTCACACTGCCCAGGACAGCAGCTGCCCCCGCCCCGCTGTGTAGGACCCTCCCTCCAGACCAGAGCTGCAAACTCACCAGCAAATGCCACGTTTCTCAGCTGGGACTGACCATGGTGAGAGGAGCTGGGCTGGGCAGAGATGTCCTGGGAGTCTCCCTGGTAGTGAACACAGCCCCTGCAGGAGGACGGAGAGTGTCACGGGGAGCAGCTCCAAACCCTGCCTGGGGCAGGGTGGGCAGATCACCAGTGAGGCAGTGGGAAGTGCTGAGAGGAGCCAGCTCACCCCTTCCTTCCCCCACACCACGGGAGAGCCCAGGGCCAGGGTAGGGGCACGGCTGGGAGCTGAAGGCAGGTCAGCAAGCCATGGGCTGTGCATCCCAGAAAACCCATGCAGAGGCAGAGAAGGTGGGCTGGAGTCAGAGCAGGCAGGGAGGTGGGTCTGGGTGTTTGTCTAGGTGGAAGCAAAGCGGTGTCCCTGGTGCCAAGGCAGCCAGCTCAGCCACCCAGGTGCTGTGACAAAGAGCCCCAGCCGTGTGACACTGACTGTACCTGGGGAGGGAGATGCTGCTTGTGCGAAGGATCCTCCTGAGGAAACACCTGCCTGCACCACCTGGTGGGGAGGAGGAATGCACATGGTCAAGGACAGCCCTCTCCAGCCCAGCTTCACACCCTGCTAGGGTGCCCCACACCCCTGCACAGCTGGGAAGGGATGTCCAACAGGGACAGGGCTGAGTGCCAGAGGCACAGAGCCCAGCTCACCTGGCACGGCAGCAGCACACACGGACACGCTGCGGGTCCCCCTTGTCCCTGCCAGGAACCGCGGCAGCTGTGCCCAGCTGCCCCAGGGCAGGCAGCTCTGGCACTGCATGGCCCGGGACATCGTCCACCTGAAACGCAGGGGAGGTGGGTGAGGGGCTCCGGAGGCTCAGCAGAGCACGGGGGGCTGTGGGATGTGGTGCAGCAGAGCCCTGCCCAGCCTCACCTGCCCCAGCGTGGTCCAGTCCGGCAGAACCGGCTGTGCTGGCGCTGACTCAGGCTCCCGCCCCAGCAGGGCTCAGCAGGGTGATCCTTCAGGAGCCCGGGCGGTGCTCACAGCCCCCAACATCCCGGAAAACTGAGGCACGGGGGGAGAAAGACATAAGCAAACCCCAGCCGAGGGGAAGAGACGAGCCGGGTGACGACAACTCACTCACTCACACCTCCCACAAGCCACGCTGTTTACAGCCCCTTTTTATGTGCTCCAGGTGGAGAAACCGAGGCACAGGGGCGGGGGCAGAGGAGCTGACCTTGAACGCAGGTGTCCCGACCTCGGTGCCTCTGCAGGAAACAAACCCACGCTGTCCCATGCCCGGTTTCCAGCCCTTCCCAGCCCCTCTGCTGAGCCGAGAGCCCTGAGCTGCCGTCCTGCTGCTGAGCCCTTCCAGGGACCCCTCTGGGGACCCCCGTGTCCTGGTGGCAGAGGTGCCCTGGCCCCTGTGCCCTCCCCGCTCCATGGCCAGGCCGTGGCGGTGCAGGGACCGGAGCCGGGGGGGTTGGCTGGGGGCTGGCACCGAGCGAGGCGGCAGCGGCGCCGGGGTTACCTCGTCCTGCCGGATTCCAGCCGGGAACGCCGAGCTGCCTGTGCTCGATCTGCCGGGCTCACGGAGCGCAGCCCGGAGCTGCCCATCCGCCTCCTGCCGTGCCTGTCCCGGGCACGGCTCCGCTGCGGAGGCGGCTGCTTTGCAGGCAGAACTTCCTGCAACGCCATCCTGCCCTGTCCCGCCCCGCTCCCCGCGCTGCCAGCTCCCCGAGCAGCATGGGAGAGCGGCTGCAGGCTGGCAGGAACACCCGCACCCGGCTGTGCCAGCTCCCCGGGCAGCATGGCAGAGCGGCTGGAGGCTGTCAGGAACACCCGCCCCCGGCTGTGCCAGCTCCCCGGGCAGCATGGCAGAGCGGCTGGAGGCTGTTAGGAACACCCGCACCCGGCTATCCCAGCTCACCGGGTAGCATGGGAGAGCGGCTGGAGGCTGAGAGGAACACCCGCACCCGGCTGTGCCAGCTCCCCGAGCAGCATGGGAGAGCGGCTGGAGGCTGGCAGGAACACCCGCACCCGGCTATCCCAGCTCACCGGGCAGCATGGGAGAGCGGCTGCAGGCTGGCAGGAACACCCGCACCCGGCTGTGCCAGCTCCCCGGGCAGCATGGGAGAGCGGCTGCAGGCTGTCAGGAACACCCGCACCCGGCTATCCCAGCTCACCGGGCAGCATGGGAGAGCGGCTGCAGGCTGGCAGGAACACCCGCACCCGGCTGTGCCAGCTCCCCGGGCAGCATGGCAGAGCGGCTGGAGGCTGTTAGGAACACCCGCACCCGGCTATCCCAGCTCCCCGAGCAGCATGGCAGAGCGGCTGCAGGCTGGCAGGAACACCCGCACTCCCCACGGCCTCCCAAACACGCACAGGATTGGGGAACTGCGCTCTTACCAGATGTGCTGCGAGGCGGAGATGTGCTCCGGACACATCTGGCGGCTCTGCATCCCCAGCTGCTGCCCGGCTGTGCAACCGGAGCCTGCAAGGACGCGTTCTGCTCCGGAGAGGATCCCTCCCCAGCGGGGGAGGCTGTGCTGGCGGCGCCTGGCTGTGCCTGTTGAACACACACGAACACGCACACCTGTACCTGCCCTCTCGCTGCCGGCAGGTCCGCTCTGGCCACCCAGCAAGTGACAGCTGTGTCCCTGGGGCCACACGCACTCTTCTCAGTCCCTGGGTGCTGCCCCGGGAAGTGCCAGCCCACCCAGGGGTGCCGGGACTGAGGGGTCACACCTGCGTGTTTGCAGCCCAAATTCAACACCCCCCACCACACGTGTGCCCTCGAGGCTCTCAGGAAAGGGAGGCAGCCAGGCAGTACACTATAAATATAAGTTTTATTGATGTGTGAAATCCAACAAGTACAGCTGGCATCTTGGAAACACCAACACAAACCAGAACATCTCCTCCTGCCCAACAGCTCCCGCGACCCTCTGGGCACTGGTGAGCAGCAAGCTGGCACCTGGCACCCCGTCCCTGCGGGGCACTTACCTGCGTGTGCAGCCCAGCCTGGAGAGCCCAGGGCCTCACCTCCAGCCTGCCTGGTTCCTGCCAGGCTGCAGCTGTGGGCAGCAGTGCCCTGGTCCTGCTTCACAGCCTCCTCCCAGCAAGGCAGAAAGACCTGGGCAAATGCCCCCAGAGCAGCTGCCACAACAGAGCTGTGCCAGCAGACTCCCTCGGCCTTTGAGCTGTTACCTGCATCTTATTTTGGCAAGCTGTCCCAGGGAGAAAGCAGCTCACACCTGTGGTCATGTGGAAATGTGAGTTTCAATGCCTTTCTCTGCATGGTGCCCCCTGGATCACACGTGCCCCCACTGTCCAGCCTCATGTCCTGACATGGCAAAGGCTGGAAAACCACAGGGTCCAGCGTGGCAGGGACACACAGAGAGCCCAGGCAGCCACAGGCTGCCCGTGGCAGGGGAACAGGACAAATGGTGTCCACACACAGTGAGAAGGAAACACTGTTTTATTGCCTGATTTGGGAGAGGGGTGAAACCCTGGGAGAAGCCCCATCCCCTCCCTGTTCTAGCCCAGTCTCCCCTCCAGCAAACCCCAGCCAGGTGATGAAGCATTTGCTCTTCTTGTGCGTGTGACAAAGGTGGCCTGGACATGCATGGAGGTGAGTGGCCATGCCCCTGCCTGCCTGTCTGCCATCAGAGCACCCGTGAGAGGCAGAACCCGATCCAGCCACGGCCCAAAGGGGCTGGAGCAGCTTTTGGTGGGTTGAGGCTCAACTGGTGTTCTCAGGGAGCCAGAGCCACAGCTTGAACCCCACCCTCATCCACTCAAAGTGCATCACAAGGGAAGGCAGGGGCAGGAGAGGAGAGGAGGTGTGGGGGAAGAAGCCTGCTCCCCTCCATCACACTCCTCGTGATTATCCAGACGCGTTCTCTCGTGGCAATCCTGCAGCCAGGAGCACCCACAGCCCCGCTTCCCTGCTCTGATAAAGTGCATCCTTGCTGCTTCCCTAAGGGCCCCCTGGAGCAGGGTGGCTGCACCCCTCCCTCTGTCATGCCTGGGCAGAGAAAACCCCTCCTGCCCTGCTCCTGCAGGAACCACCCAGGCAATAAACCCCAGCATGCTCAGCCCAGCCCCGCCAGCCTGGGGGCTCAGTGCAAACGTTCTTCTCCTCCTCACATTTCTCTGCACCTTCTACCACCTCTGGGACAGTCCTTGAGGACAGGGAAAGGACAGTGACACCTTGGCTCAGCTCCTCAGGCAGCACTGAGGGTGCCTTTGCCCTGTGCCACTTCCCCCACTCATCAACCTTCATACCAACACATTCACTTGTGTCCTGCTGCCCCGGGCACGGGCAGCCTGCCCCATCACCCCCACTCCCCAGAGCCCTTGCCCAGCTTGGGGACAGCCATCCTGCAGCTCCAGGCTTTGTCCTGGCCCTCTGCCCCGCAGTGGCCACATACCTGGTGAGCTGGGACACTGCAGCTCACGGGCACAGGAGGCACAGGCTGTGCTGAGCCCTCCTGGACATCCTGGGGGTGCTGCCAGCTGCCCCATCCCAGGCAGGCTGGGCCCAGCAGTGGGAGCCACCTGTCCTGGCAGTGCTGCTCCGAGCTGGGGAAGCCTGTTCCACGGCGTTTCTCTGCAAGCAGCAGAGCCTGGTCAACAAAGCCTTCCCTGTGCGTGGGGGACACGGCCAGTGGCAGTCACTGGTGCCTGCTGGTAGCCCCTTTGCTCCACACGCTAGTCCATCTTTTCCTGCTCCTCCTGGGAGTCATGGCCCTGGCTGTGATGGCACAGGGGTGTCCAGGTGTGCTGGGTGCAGGACAGCAGCACCTCCAGGGTGCAGAAGGCAGGACCCACCAGGAGAGCCCCAAATGCCAGGGGGGAAGCAGGAGTTGTGCAGAGCTGCCCCACTGACACCTCCTGCACCTCGGGATCCATCCAGGGAAAAGCCTCAGCCCAGCAGAGCACGGATTAGTCCCAGCTCAAGAGCAGGACAGAAGCAGGGCATCAGTCCCATCAGCTTCAGGGACAAGGAGATGGACAAGAGTGGCAGCCCCACATCCCCCAGCTCCCTGCCCATCTGTGCACCTCATGACAGAGCAGACACAGGGACTGTCCCCCACTCCTCCCTGCCCCTGTGGCTGTGGTTGGCAGCTCTGCAGCCCTCCAGCTGGCACAGCTCCACTGCAGAGCACGGCACTGAAGGAAGATCCAGAAGCAGAGGGGAATTTTGTGAGGGACAGTGAAAAGCCAGACAACCCCTAGGGAAAACCCCAGTGCTCAGCGTGGAAAGGGCAGCAGGGTGTGTCCTGCTTCCAGACCTTCTGTGCAGGACAGCCCCATGGCCAAACATTCCTCGATGCCCTCCAGGCAGGGGAAACTCAGCTTTGCTGAGTGCCAGCATCAGTGCCAGGCCAGCCAGACTCTGCTGCGCAGCCCCAACCCAAGCCAGCAAAACCAAAGATCAGCGTCCAGGATCCTGCTGGAATCTGGCATTTGCCCTGCAATCCCTGGCTGCTCACAGTGCCAGGAGCAGGATCCAGGCTGACCTGAACCAGGGCCAGCCTGCCAGGGTGGGGCAGGGCTGCCTCCCCCACGTCCATGCTTGCCAAAAACCTGTGGGTTCCCACGTCTGTGGGTGACATGTGCAGCCTGGTGCCAGCAGCGCCAGCACACCCACGGAGCCTGTGCTGTGCAGGTGAGCAGGGTGCTGTGTTCCCAGCACAGCAGCATGTGCAGATGCCCCACCAGCTCTGGGCTCAGTTCAGTTCCTCTGGAGAGCCAGCAAGGTGCTGAATTGCCTTCCCTCTGCAAGGTGTGTGAGTTTGGAGCAGCCACCAGAGACACCAGTGCCAAAGGGACCTTCTGGTACCAGTCACCAAGTGCAAAGGCCTTCTCGGTGTCCGGGTCACCCACTGCAAACAAACCAGTCTGGGATCTCACCTGGTTTCCAGTTCAGGCACTGCTGGGACCCCCTTCTGCACAGTGTCACCCTGGGGGGTTGGCAGTGTGACAGGCTGGGTGTCCTTGGTGTCCCCTCCTTGCACAGGCGGTGCTGAGCGAGGCTCATTCGCCCTGTCCTGCTGAGACAGCCCCAGTGGAGCTGGGGGAGAGAGGCTGCAGGGGAAGGGCTCAGGGCCAGCTCTCCTCCTGCAGCAGAGGCTCCAGTGGTGACACAGCTGAGCCCAGCCCTGTTTTTCAGCCTCCTGGCATGGGCAAGGTGTGGGAACCCAAATCCTCCTTGCTCCATGCAAGGGACCAGTCACTTCTCTCCATGTTGGTTGAATTGGTTCAGAGCCTCCTGTCTCAGACCCCAGAGACAGCAGGGACTGAATGTGAGACTCCCTAAGGTCTGAGAACACTGTCCTGCTCCCACAGACCCTGGTTTGAAGATCCCATCTCTGAGGATGATGTCCCAGCAGGAGTCTGAGACAGAGCCCCAAGTCCTTCTCTGCCTGTTTGCTCCCTTTGCTGGGATGCAGTGGGGCTTGTGGGGGAAAAAAAATAAATAAAAAGGAAAAAAAATAAGGAGGATTTGCACAGAAAGGAAAGGAGGATGCAGCAATCTCTGTGGCTACAGCGACAGGAAACTCTAAAGCCTTGTGCAACTTCACCTGTGGCATCTTTGGGCTCTTCTCAGCACTGACAAACGCTGCTGGCCAGGACGAGGAACGGGGCCACGAGCTGCACTTCCAGCTCTGCAGCTCTCTCCTCCCAGCCCAGCCCCAGCTGCTCCCCCTGCATGGAGCAGGCTCCTGCCAGCCGTGCTCAGCACAAACCACCTGGGCTGGACCGTCCCTGGTGTCCCCAGGGCAGCGCCAGGCAGGGACAGCAAGAGGGGACCCAAGCTCTGTGGGGCTCATCGGTCCTTGGGGGGGAGAGTGGCACATGCCAGGGCTGTACAAAACGTTTTGCAATGAAGAGTGTGTGGAAAGGTTAAAACAGTTCCGAGATGTCTCAAAACCCTTCTCGACTGAGCCAGGCCTGGCTGGCACCTCCCAGTGCCTCCACCACGGTCCAGGACCTGCAGGAGCACCGTGTCCATCTGCAGAACATCTCTCACAGCAGGCCAGGCCCGGGAACGGCACCGGGGCCCCACGGCCCCTTTATCTCTCAGATTTGACCTTGTACCTGAGCACCAGGTAAGCCAGGAGCCGCAGGATGACGAAGAAGATGCCCAGGATGAGGAAGTCCAGGTAGAGCTTGGCCTCCTCCACGTCCAGCTCCTGCAGGATCTTGATGGGCTTTTGGAAGGGGCAGAAGTCCTCGAGGCACTCCAGATCCTCGCGCTCCATGGCGTAGATGGTGAGGATGACCCCCTCGAAGCCATACCTAGGGCAGAGCACACCTGAGGGTCACCAGGGGCCAGGGGAGCCCAGGACAGGGAGCTCTGGCCAGAGCTGGGGCCCACCTGACATAGGAGACGTAGGAGCTCCACTGCAGGTAGGTGGGGATGGTCTTGAAGCTGACGAAGAAGCCCGAGAAGAGCAGCACAGGGATGGCAGTGACGGGTCCCACGAAGGTGGCCACCTGGGGAGCAGAGGCCACTGGGGGTCACTTACCTGCCCACCCGTGGGCAGCACTTCACCCCAAACTGTCACAGGGCCCCTTGCAACTCTGCACAGAGAGGCAAAGCCCTGCCAGACCTGCAGGGAAGTGGAAGCAGCTCCGATGAGAAGCCCAAGGGACTGGGCCACCAGGGCCGTGGCGGTGGCCAGCGCGGAGAAGAGCAGGAAGCGCGTGGCCTCGGGGGGCTGGCCCGTCATCCAGTACACGATGCTGCAGTAGGCGATGGGGCAGATCACCTGTATGGGGACAGAGACAGCCCTGCTGGGCCCCATGGCCATCCCCACCCTGCTGGAGGAGGGGGCACCACCCCACGGCCAGCCTGGGGCACTGGGTAGGAAGTGGCTGTGCCCAGGGTGGCACATCAGCGTCAGGGTGGTGACCAAACGCACAGAAAGCTCACCTGGAAGGGCACATCTGCCATGGTCTTTGCCAGGTAGTAGGCTTTGAGGCTGTACCAGTAGTTCAAGTGCTCCCTCAGGAATACGGTCATCTCCTGGGGGACTGCAGGGAAACAAGGAGTGAGCAGCCAGCAGTTCCCTGCCCCGGGGTGCTCCAGCCCCTCTCACACCTGCCCTGCAGGTGGGATGCACCAGGTAACCCCTGCCTGCGTCATGAGAGGGTGGCCATACCTTCACTGGGGAAAAAAAATCAGTGGCTGATACAGGGAAGTTCCACGTGGAAAAGTCAGCTTGGGTGGGGCATTTTACAGATTTACACAGATTTTCTCAGATTAAAAAAATAAAATATTAAAATTCCAGCATTCTGCTTTGAGCCAGCAGGAGTCAAATAGCCAGATTATAGGCAAATAAAGGACAAAACTGCAATACGGGCAAACAGAAGGCTTTCCCCTGTTCTTTTTTTTTTCTTCTATTTTCCTCTGGCTCCCCACACCCTGCCCAGCACACCCACTCTGCCACGCAGCTGGAGCATCCCAACAGCTGGGAGCAACGCGGGGATTTTGGGGCGAGGGGCTCCTTACAGGTGAGGATGGTGGGCATGAGGGCAGCGAACATGAGGAAGAGCATGGAGAAGAAGAGGAAGCCGGTGTTGTTGAAGACCTTGCCCGCGTCGTTGCCGATGTGCAGGTAGAGCAGCCCGATGAGCACCCCGATGCAGATGTGGGACATGAACCGCAGGTGGGTCAGCACCTGCGGGCACAGGGGGGCTCAGCGAGGCAGGGCTGCACCCCAAAAACATCCCAAGGGAGCAAAGGACAGCCCATGGAGCTCCTTGTCGCCGCCAGCCCCCAAAGAGCCCAACCCCAGCCCTGGCCCAGCCTCTCCTGGTCTCACCGTGTCCCGTAGGATGCAGATGAAGGTTCTCTTGAAGAGGATGCAGAACTGAGTGGAGGTGCTGGTGGCAAATGTGTGGCTCTCGATGTGATCCACATCCTGCAAGAGCACAGGGACGTGGGTCAGGTTCACACCACGGGGACCCTGCTGGGGCAGGAGGCTCCTCTGAGCTCCACTCACCGTCCCACACGTTGGGCACGAGGGATCTGCCTTGTCAGGGCTGCTCTTCTTCTCAGCCATGGTGCACATCCCGTTCTGGACAGCACGGAACAGGACGGGGTTGAGGTCCCCGTACTCCCCTGAGGCCACCTCGATGACTGTGGAAGGGGACAGGACCCCTGAGAGGTGCTGAGCCAACCAGCACCTAGCAGGAAGGGCACAGGCATCTCCCTTGGGCAACCTGGGCAGCCCCCAGGACTTGGAGCTTGCCACCCTCTGCTGGGGTGGGGGCACTCACTGAAGTCAGCGGGGTTGTGGTACGTGGGGCAATGGAGGCCGAGGCCCTTCAGGTAGGGGATGAGGTTGGTCACAACGCCCTTGAAGATGCACTGGCCCTGGCTCAGGATATAGAGCTGCAAGAGGAAGCTGGGATGTGGCAGGTGCAGGGCAGCCAGGGCACTGTCACTCGCTCCTGCCCACCTCCCTGGCCCGGGGTGACACAGGCCACCCTTGCCAGACCACAGCCACACGAGCCCCAGGACAAATGCCTGCAGCCCATCCCTCCCATGGCCTCTCTCCTGGGCCCTAGGGGCCAAACCTTGTCGAACATCTCGAAGAGCTTGGCGCTGGGCTGGTGGATGGTGCAGATGATGGTGCGCCCACCCTGAGCCAGGGAGCGCATCAGGGACACCACCTGGAAGCAGGAGGCACTGTCCAGACCGCTGTGGCCACGCAGGATGGGGTGGAGGAGAAAGATAGCAGAGAGAGAAGGGGAGAGTTGAGAAGAACATCCTAAAGATGCCCCCACTTGCCTCCCCTTGTGTGCACCCTCCCCTCAGAACCATGCAGAAAAGCATCACCCCCAGGGGCACAGTCCCATCTCGTGCTCAGGTGGGCACCAGAGGGCACTGGCCATGCCAGCAGGGGCAGCCCAGCTGGGCAGGCAGTGCTGGGAGCCCCTGTGGCCTCACCTGGTGGGCTCATCGAAGAACATGACGGGCGGGTTGTTGACCAGCTCCAGGGCGATGGCCAGGCGCTTGCGCTGCCCCCCCGACAGGGAGCTGGTGCGGGTGTAGGAGCACTCCAGCAGCCCCAGGGCCGTCAGGATCTCATTCACCTGCCACACAGCCAAGGGTTTCCATGGACTTTCATCCCATCCCTGCCCCCTCCCTTCACCCTTGCCATCCCCTGCTCCCCTTGTCCCCATCTTGGGGAGAGATCAGGGGGTCTGGGCCCACCCTCCTCAGCCCTTACCAGCTCCTTCTTCACCTCCTGCTTCTCGCTGAGCTTCAGGTTAGCAGAGACCTGCAGGGAGAGGATGGCCAGGGAGACACGACTGTCAGATGCAGGGAACAGAGCTGGCTGCACCACGGCTCCAGCCCTGTCTGCTCAGCATGAAGGGAGCACGGACAGCAGGATTCTGTTCTCTTGGAAATGCCTGATGCCAGTGTGGGCTCAGTGCCCACAGGGAGACAGCCCACAGGATGTGCCCAGAGCTCACCATCATGGCCTCGAGCACGGTGAGGTGTGGCAGCAGCATGTCATCCTGCATGATGTAGCAGGACATCTTGCGGAAGGTGCGCAGGTCCCGCGGCCGCCCGTTCACCAGGATCTGCCCCTTCATGCCAGTCTCCCTGCAGGAAGGAAGGAGGGGTGGGGGATGCAGCACAGCCCTGCATCCCCAGCCCCTCTGGGCTCTCCCTAGCCTCACCTGTAGCCAGCCAGGATGTTCATTAGTGTGGATTTCCCAGCTCCCGAGGGGCCCATGATCCCAATGAGCTCCCGCTGGCAGAACTTCCCTGACAGGCATTTGAGGAGAGTCTTGTACCCTGCAGGGAGAGAGCAGCCGGGGTTTGGCCTCCCAGGGCAGCAGTGCTGCAGGGATTGCCATGCCATCCCAGCACCTGGGGCACCTCAGGAGCCCCGTGTGCCATGCCAGGGGCTGTGTGTGCCCCATCAGCATCCCCAGGGCTACGGCCACAGCAGCTGCCACCTCCAGCACGATCCCTGCCCCCGGTCCTTGGCTGATCCCACTGATTCCCAGGGCTGAAGAAGCTCCTGACCTGGATCACAGCAAAGAGCAGGGAAATCCCCGGGTCAGGTCACAGAGCTGCTGAGGGAGATTACCAGGCTGTGACACTGGTCCTGGGCATGTCTTCAGATGCTGATCCCTAAGGCCCGGGGGGAGGGCCAGCGCGGAGCAGGGCAGCAGGGGGCAGGCAGAATTCCCGATCCGGCTGTTGCCTTCATTGGCATTCACGCTGTGGCACCCGGCAGCAGCCACTGCTAATCAGACCTGGAATTATCTCTGCTTTAAACGCGGCTGATTAGCATTTTCTGGCAGAAGGAACATGATGTGTCGGGAGCAAGGAACAAGCACAGCCTCAGGCTCTCAGGAGCTGCCCCTGAAATGGAGCCCTGGCTGGACAGGAATTGGTTTTGGGGGTGATAACGCCACGGACTGAGCCTGAGCATCCCTCTAATGGAATTGTGTCCCCCCTGTGCCCCCCGCTGTGGGGCAAGGACAACAAACCCAAGCTGGGGCAAGCCCAGGAACAGAGCCCTGACAGTCCCACCTCGCTGGGGAGCCCTGGGGCTTGTCCATCCCCAGGGAAGGTCATCAGCACCGCCAGCCCCCCGTTCCCCCTCCGCACCCCTGGGGGTCAGGAACCCCGCAGCAGGAGGGGGTCCCGCGGGCAGAGGGGCGGCCAGGGGAGGGCGGGGGGCTGCGCAGGGTGGCCAGGGGCGAGCAGGGCCAGCAGCTCCCCCCCGGCTGCGCGCACGGCTCCGCACCGCGCATGCTGCTCACGTCGGCGCCACTGCAGCTTGCGCAGCGGTTACTCACGTTCATTGACTGCCAGTAACCTCCCGCTCAGCGCAGCGGGCCAGCCGGGGCTGGGGGCTGTGGCCAAAGCCACCGCGACCCCCCCGCCAGCCCCGCCAGCCCCGCCAGCCCTGCCTCAAAGGGGGGGAGAAAAGCGCCCCTCTCACCGCCATCCCCGGGACCCCCGGACCCCTCGGCTTGCTCCCACCTGGCCCAGCTGCCCGAGCCTTCCCCCCTCCATCCCTGCAGGGCACTGGCCCGCTGGCAAGCAGCCGGTTCCCTCCTGGGTGCTACAGCACAATCCGCCCTGGCGAGCCCGCGGCTGTGCCGTGGATCCTTCTGGGATGCTTCCTCAGCATCCCGGATAAACAGGGAGGCATCGTCCCGGCAGACGTCAGGGCTGCTCCCAGGGTGTTTCGACGCCTCGGTTTCCCGAGCTGCACAGCCTGGGGACGGGGCAGAGCCTCATCCGGCACTCCTGGCTGGCAGAGCCCCTCACCGAGCCCTGTGACCTCGGTCCCCGCTCGTCCCTGCCTGCCTTCAGCTTCTACAGATCAGCTCACCCTCCATCTTATCGGGCTGCCTGATTGGCATCCCATTAACTGAGAACGCTAATTAAAGCAGACTACCACCCACCAGCCGCCATCTGCTTCCCCTCTCCCCTCCCTGAGCTCTCGGCCAGAGTCGCACACAGGGAAGGGGCCACGGCCTGGGCTGCACAGGGAGAGGAAATCCCCCACAAACCACACCTTCCCCTTGCCAGGCTCGGAGCTGGGGCGTCCTGCTGCACCCCACACAGCCATCATACCCCGAAGGGTCGTGCTGGGGAAACCCATCCCATCCCATCTCATCCCGTCCCGGCTGGCCCAGGGTGTCTGCCCTGGCCAGAGGTTTTCCTGGAATGCGCTCTGCCTTCCCCTGGCATTGCCCAGCACAGGCACGCAGCAGCTGCTGCGGGACACGAGCCTTGCCTCCTCCTCCCACGGGCACCCAGAACGAACACCCAGCCACAAAGAGCCCCTGGCTCTCGGACAGGGCAGGGTGAGGTCATGGCATGCACATCGGGAACGGGCTGGGAGAGCCCTGCAGGTCCCCTCCCCTCCCCTGGCTGCCCTTCCCCACCCGCCAGCTCCTACCTCTCTTCCTCCACCAGGATCCCTCCCGCACGGAGTAGGACAGGTCGATGAACTCGATGTTGACAGCCGAGCGCTTCGGGAGGTGGGAAAACCTCTGTGCCTCCGTGATGTGGTTCTCCACCTTCTTCAAGTGGGTGGTGAGCAGCGGGGCGTCGGGAGGGCCGGCGTGGCACACCGTGTCCTCCAGGGCGATGGAGACGCAGGCGGGATCCATGCCCTTCTCCGCCATCCTGCCGCTCTGTGGGGAGCGCACGGGGATCGGCTCGCAGCGGGCTCCCTCTTCCAGGCACTGCAGGGACCAGCCCACAGCCAGTCCTGTCTCTGCTGCTCCTGCTGGCTCCAGGCCTCGCTGTCCCCCCCCGCCCAGCTGGGGCCAGCACCCACATCTGGCTGGGAGGATGGAGCCAGCCGAGCCTGCGCCGAGGGGCTCAGGGCGAGGAGCGGCAGGATTTTGTTCAGCTCCACAGTCAATAATTCATGCACCTCCTGCGGCTTGGTCCAGCTCTGCTGCCGGAGCTGCTCAGCTCCCCCAGCCCCAGGGGGCTCTGCCCCGGTCCCATTTGTCCCGGGGGGTGCAGGATGGGAGATGGGAGAGCTGATGTCCTGCCCTATGCCTGGATGTCCCCAAGGACTCACCAGGAACCAGCCCTGCCCTGGCCTTGGGGGACACAGGTATGAAATCCTAAACAAGCAGATGATTCCAGCTGGTTTCTTGGACAAAGCACGCCATGCTCCTGGGGCAGAGCAGTCCCGGGTACATCAGACACTCAGACGGTGCCTGGGGTCCCCCTGGGCTTGCTGGGAGAGCCTTAGCAGGACAGGGAGGGTGCCCTGCTGGTGCCATTCCTTCTCTGCCTTCCTCGGCTCATCGTTTCACCTTCCGGGCTCTTCCAGCACAGCCTCAGAGGCCAGGCCAGCACTGAGCTGGGGCCATGACGCTGGTACACCTGCCCCAGCCCTCCCCTGGCCGCAGTGCTCCACAGCCGGCTGCAGCACGGCCGAGCTCCGCGTGTCTCCGCTCGGCTCGGGGATTGCGGTGCTGGGGATGCTGAGCGAGCAGGGCGGGGAGCGCCGGCTCCCAGAGCCTGCCAGAGGGTCGGCGCTCCCCCCGGCAGCAGCAGAAGGAGCTCGGGCTGTGCCGGAGCGGGCTGTGCCCTGCACCCATCTCGCCTCCCAGCCTGGGGTCCCAGCGCCTCGCTAACCTACATTCAGCGGGGCTGCGGGCAGCGGCTCGCTGCGGCTGCAGCGCGCACACACGGCCCCTGCGAGGGGCTCCGGGTGCCGGCAGCTGCGGGAGATCCCCCCAGCCCAGCCCCTGATGCAGGCAGACCCCGCTCAGGGCTGGAAGGAAGCCAGCCCAGCCCCGGGGAAGGAGGGGTGGGGGTTCCCAGCCCGCGGATCCCCTCCCAGCATCCGCGGGGTGCAGGAAAGGGGGTTCGGGGGTGGTGGTGGGGGGCACCGGGCTCGAAGCGCCCTCGGGCTCACCTTGACTCCTCCGGCAGGGCGTTCCCGGAGCGCTAAATCCCGCAAGCGGCTCTCCGCGGCTTAGCCCAGCCCCGAGGCGCGGGGTGGGGACGGGAAGGCTTTGCTCGAGGATGCTCTTCCTCCATCCCTGCCCCCCGCCGGCCCCCTCCATCCCCAGCCCCCCCGGCCCCGGGGAGGCTCTCGGCTCTCCCGCAGGCTCACCTGGCAGGGTGCGGGGCGGCGGCTCCGCTCCCGCAGCGCCCCCGCCTCGGCTCCTCCGCAGACAAAGGGGCGATGCCCGAGGGGCCCGGCCGGGCGGGGGGCGGCTCGGTTCGGCTCGGTTCGGCGCGGCTGCGGTGCTCAGCGGCGGGAGCCGGGCTGGGCGCTGCCCCCGCGGGTGCCCGGCCCGGGTCTCCTCCCCATCCCTCCGCGGGGCTGGGTGGGCAGGGCGGGCGGGGGGCGCTCCGGCCGCAGCCCCGCAGTGGCTAGCAGAAACCCCGCAGTGGCTAGCGGTAGCCCCGCAGTGGCCAGCAGCCCCCCGGGCCGGGCTGCTCGGGGGGGGGCCCCTCTCCGCCAGCCCCGTGGCCGGTGCTGCCGGGCGGGGAGCAGGATGGGCGGCAGGACGGATGGATGGGCTGCCCGGGCGGGCAGCGCTGCCAGGCAGCGAAAAATCCTCTTAAAGGGACCGGCCCTATTTCCTCTCGCTGCCTGCCAGCAGGCCCTGAGCATCCCTGAGCGCACGCCCGGGGTTTGCCAGCCCTGCCTCCGCATCCCCCTGCACCCCAGTGCCGGCCCCCGCACCGCCCCCTGAGCCCAAACCCCCCCGAGGGAGCCCAACACACCCCGAAGCTGCTCCTGTCCCGCTCAGCCCTGCACAGACCCCTGTGCAGAGCCCCCAGCACGGGCACGGCCTGCAGCCAGGGCTGCCGCGGCTTGGGACAGCCAGCGGGGTGACAGCTGGTCACAAAGGGCCGTGGCAGGGGGGTGTCCCTCCGGGGTTTTACCCCCAGCACACCCTCCCTGGTGCAGCTCGTCCTGCAGGACCTGGATCCCCCTGCACCTCCCCAGCACCGCGCCTGGCTCCCTCCTCGCTGTTACTCACACCTCTCACCCACCACAGCACTTAAACACCAGAGACATATGGAAATGAGTGGCACCAGCAAGAGTATTAATTAAAAAACCATCTGTTGAGCCAAGGAGAGCTTTCCCCACCCCCTGCCAGCTCAGGGCTGGGACAGATCTCAGGGCAGGATCCAGGCAGACGAGACCAGGGGAGAGCATGAGGAGTTATCCATGGAGCCAAGCTCCTCATGGAGCTCTTAAGTCATCTTGTCCTGGAGCAAAAGGCACTTGGGACCCATCCAGTTCTCTCTGCACCCAGCTGCCTGCCAGCCCTGGGGCACTCCCTGTGGGCAGGTGCCAGCCCAGGCTTGCTCTGTGCAGTGCCACATTCCCTGCAGGGAATGGCCTGGGAATGACCTCATGGATGCTAAACCCCTTTTCTGCTCAGCTGGGCCCAAGCTGGTGGCCATGAAGCAACCAGCAGCTGCTGGGGAGTCATTTCAAGGTGGGAGGAAGCAGGGATGGAGCCCAGTGCCATGGGGACATTCACATCCCTCTAATCCCCAGCTGGGACCTTCCTAAAGTGGCCTTGTCCATAGCTGTGTCCCCGTGGGGGCTCACTGGCTCAGGACAGTGGCAGAGGGAGCCTGTCCTGCTTCTGTCATCTGTGTTCAGGGCTGCAGGGACAGAGCAGGCAACAGAACCTCTTTGCATGACAGGAAAACCTGTGGGATTCCCTGCAAATATATTTTTAATGACCCATGGCTGGTCCTCCAGGACCCTTAGCGGTGCCATCACTTGTGCTCCAGACCACCCTCCTTCCCTGGGGGAATAAAACTGCTTCCATGGCTGCTTTGAGGAGCCAGAGATGTCCTCAAGGGGCACAAAGCTGTTCCTGGCTGGAGCCAAATCTCCCCATTTGTGGCCCCAAGCTGCTGGGAGTAGAAGCCCCTGTGGAAAGGGACTCACAGAGCCCCTGGCAGGAGCAGGACCAGCAGCCAGTGCATGGAGCAGCCCGTAGGAAAGATTTTCCACCTGGGAGATGAGACCTTTCCCCCCTCTGCACTCCCAGGGAGGCTGCAGGGCAGTTTGATTCCTCAGCAGTGGGTGCTGCAGCCCTGGCCAGGCTGCTCTGTCCCTGCCATGGGGACAGGAGGCAGATGTCACACTCCTGCTGGCCTCAGTGTGCTCAGGGGGCAGCTCTACCTCCCAGCTCAGGGCCTGGAATTCCCTGACACAGAGAAACCACGACCTGCAGCACTGAAGGACAGGTATTTTGCACCAGGCACAAGTGCTGCCTCCCCTCTAACAGGGGCTCTGAGCCTCCTCTGGGAAGCAGCTGGGGAAATGGGTGCTGGCACCCCTGTCCCCAAGCCCAGCTGCAGGAAACACTCCCAGATCCCAGCAGCTGCTGCTCCCAGAGCATCCCATGGCCCTGGGGAGTCTGGGATGAGCCACCCTGCAAGAGTGAGTGCAGAACATCTCAGATGACAGCCTCGGGGCAGGCAGAGCTGATGGAAGGGGCACAGCAGCGGAGACTCCGGTGAGGGGAAGCAGAACCCAGGGTGGGAGCCTCCCTCAGCACGGGGCCAGCGGCCACAGCCCCGGGTGGCCCAGCTCTACCTGGAAGAACCTGAGGAGAGCACAGACAGCAGGTTTTGAGGTGTTTGCAGCTCCCTTCTCCCAGTGCCAGCCTTCCCCTCAGACAGCGACCCGCAGCCGGGCAGTGCCACCACCAGGACTCACCGCAGGGCACGTGGCAGTCGCACTCGCAGATGTCACAGCGCTGGAACCAGCGGGGCCAGCCCGAGAGCTTGGTGACACAGGCTGATATCTTGATGCAGCCGCGGTTGAGGGCGGCTCCCAGGAGCGCCTGGCTGCCGCAGGACGAGGAGCACTTGCCGGTGAGGTCCCGCTCGCTGATCTCGATGCGGCCCCGCAGGCAGATCCCTGCGGGGGCAGAGCCCATCACGGGGGGCTCACCCGGAGCAAGGAGAGCTCGGGGACGGGACGTGCCCGCAGCCAGCCGGGCTACTCACGGAGGCAGGAGGGCTTGGGGGTCCATTGGCCATCGGACTGGCAGGCGCTGGCGGGGTCCCCCAGCAGCAGGAAGCCGGGCCGGCAGCTGTAGCGCACCACGGAGCCCACCCACCAATCGTTCCCGTGCACCACCGAGTTAAAATCCGCCTCGGGCCGCCCGCAGTTCACTGCAGACAGGGATGCGGCCGGGGCTGGCAGCCTGGGGAGGCTGCCGGCCACGGGGACAGCCCAGGGGCCACCAGACAAGGCTGTGGATGCCCCAGGCTTGTCCCCGCGTGGCCCGGGCCGCTGCAGGCGCTCACACGCGTGAGTGTGGCACAAAGCCCCGCAGCATCCCCAGGGATCCCCCGGCTTTACCTCTGCAGAAGGACTTGTAGCCCAGCCAGCAGCAGCTGCCGTTCCCACACTGGCTCCTCTTCAGCTCCTTGTGCCTCCCCTTGCAGCCCCCCACGCAGATGGGCGCCGTGCCAGACCAGTACGTGTCCAGCTCTCCTGGGGCCGCCGAGGGCGAGGACACCATTGCCAGGGCTTGCCCAGCCCTCAGAGCCCCACAGGGAGGTGCTGGAGCCCACAAAAGCCCATCCCAGCACTCCCCAACCCTGCTGTGAGTGCAGCCGCTCAGACCTCAGCTCCCACATTCCCTGTGCCAAGCCTTGGTCCTGCTCCTTACTGGGCAGGACTGGTGCCAGCTCTGGGGCACCCCATAAACCCCCTCATCCCCTAAGCCCCCTGTTACCTTCTGGCTCCTGGCAGGAGGTGAGCGTGGCCAGCACGGCGAGGAAGAGGAGGCCCAGTGCCATCATCTGCCCTCCTCCCCTCGTCCCTCCAACCCCAGAGCCCCCTCTGCTCGCCCAGGAGAAAGTGAACTTGGTTTGCACACACACCCCCAGGCCCGGGGGAAGGGAGGAGACATTCCCTTTAATGCCAATCCTCTCCCCAGCAGATAATCTCTGGCAGATTACCCTGCCTGGAGCCGGAGTTTAAAGGGACACTCCCAGTGCCTGTGGAGCACAAAGAGGGCTTTGCAGGAGGCACTTGGCACTGTCAAAGCAGCCACACTCACCGGTGGTGGCACCTTGTGTCTGGGAGGCATCCTTCACCTTTCGGAATTTCAGCAGCCAGCCGGCCACCCCAGGCTACAGGACCCTGGACACATATGCCAGCCCTTTTCCCTGGGAAACAAAACTCACCAGCCCAGGTTCCTGATGCCAGTTTGCAGGAGGCACTTGGCACTGTCAAAGCAGCCACTGTTGATGGTGGTGGCACCTTGTGTCTGGGAGGCATCCTTCACCATTCGGAATTTCAGCAGCCAGCCAGCCACCCCAGGCTACAGGACCCTGGACACCAACACCTTTAAGTAGAAAGGGCAAAGGCTTCATCACAGAGTGCTGCAATACTTCCAGAGGGCTCACGAGAGCAGCAAGCCCTTTAATTTAGTCACTCAAAGTACTGGGGAGAGGTTTTCCTCACTTTGAAGTTCTCCTATGATGGAAAAAGGGGGATTTTCCCCCTCAATTCGAGTCCTTAAAAAGCCTGGACAACTGGGCTGCCCCCTTAATTTAAACTGTTGGATGATGAATATGTAGGAGTTATCCTTAACTCAAACCCATAAAAAAGCATTGTCAAGGTTTCCCCCTTTCACTTGAACTGGGAAAGAATGGAAAATGGGGGTTCCCTGCCAATTGATACCCCTGACAGCATGGAAAAGGCAGGGTTTTCTTTAATTGATACCATCAAAATTGCTGGGGTAGGGGATTCCCCCTCAATTCAAACACAGACAATTATGGAAAAGGAAGTGTCTTCCCTCAATTTAAAATCCTTTTCTCCTAATAACCCCCCCTTTCCTTGGGGGCACTGAGGAGAGACTGACAAGATGAAAGGGGAAAGTTGAAAGTTTCCACCTGGGTCCCCACATGCTGCCCCAGCTGCTCAGGTGCCACCCCGTGGCACAAGGACTTTTCTCTGGGCATTCTCTTGTAACAGATATAATGGAAAATGTATAACCAATGGAAAATCATTAACCAAAAATAGAATCCTATATGTAAGTGTCATACAAGTAAACCCAATATAAACCCTTTGTACCTACCCAGGTGTTGTATTCTCAATAAAATCAGCTTCTGACCCAGCTCAGTCATCCAGGTCTCTCCATTGCCGATATCCAGGTACACCCGGCTGCTCCCCTCCAACCACTGATCCCAGAGGGACACTGGGATGCCCCCACTGGCTCCTCTCAACAAGGAACTTCCTGCACAGGTGTGCCCAGTAACCCCCCAAAAGCAGCCTCTGGCAAGACCTGCCCCTTCATCATCCTCAGTGGTCGCACCTGGGGCTGCTGCTGGTTATTCTGGTATTTTGGAAGGTAGTGGTTTTATAACCTGAATTTTTTGCTGCATTGTAACCTCATTAAAAAGATATTAAAATAACAATAATCCTATAAAAATTTAAACAACAAAAAAATTCTATACACCCCAAAAAAATCTCTTTTCACAGAAAGAAAAATAATTTTAAAAATAAATAAAAACTTTTATCTTTAAACAACTCATCTTTAAAACAATACCCCATAAATTAACATAACCCATAAACAAAACTATAAAAAAACCAAAAATTCACAATTACAAAATTCCCCAAACAACTACTATTCATAAAAAAATTTAAAACAACAAAAAACCTATTTTTCCTTATAAAGAAATCTCCATAACATTAACAAAACAAACTTCTCTCCTTAAACTGAAAAAAACCTAATTTAAAAGTAATAAATGAACTAAAATTTTAAGTTGTTTCTTTACATTATCAGTAAGAAAAAAATTATGAGAAGAAAAATATTCTAAAAATTTTATTCTAAAAATTCTTACTACTCTTTCTTTACTATTAATATTTTTTCTTTATACCCTTTTAAAATTTTAAACCTATTTTACCTATCTCACAACAAAAAAAAAAAACATTAATAATTAGCCAACACCAAACTCACCACACTCTTTAATACGTTAACCAAAAAATCTCAAAATTAACAACATCTCAAATTAACAAACCAAAAGCCCTACAATATTTTTTGAACAAACACACCCCCTAAACTCCCAAGCATTTTTGGGCTGTAACCTCCCTTTTTTTGGGAGAACCCCACCCAAACCCTCTCATACCCTACTCCACTGCAGGTATTTCTCCTATGTGCCAACCCAGAGTAAAGGAAACTCGATTTACCCCCACATATTTAAAACGTTTTGGGGTGTTACAGACACTTGCATGGGTATACACAGTTTGCCATCATTTGAGTGGGAGAATTCAGGGGAAACAGGGACAGGTTGGAGGGAAATTCACAGCACTACACCAAGTATGAAATCAGACTCAGGTTTTGATTTTCATGTGGTTTAATAAGTTAATAGATTCAGCCATTACACAGCAATAGAATTCTTCTTCAAGATTTACAAAGGTGCAAGAACTTCATTTAGTCATATGTAATTTGATTTTCATTATTAGCTACACAGTTCCAATTCTTTCCCACCTGAATAATGTGGGGTCAAAACAATCCACCCAGACAGAAAGCATCAAAGTACAAAAGAGCACACACAAGGAGGGGTGTTAATTCAAATTCCATGTGGGTATTTGGTCCAGTACCTTACAAAGCAAGGAAAGGTGATGTGGAGCAGTCATGCCTGTAGAAGGAGCTGCAGTATCACAAGCACACCTTTGCCAGAAGTTTGACCAATGCTGGGACTGCTACCCTACCTTGAGACTCACCGTGACCTTGCAGCAGGGGAGGTGGGATGGAGAGAACAATGCAAAAAGACCACAAATGACAATCCTCCAAAGCATCTCCACAGCTACTCAGAAATGACTTCTCTGTAGGTTTACAAACAACGACCCAAGAGAAGCTATAGCATTGCTTGCTAAAGCCAAAAAACGTAACAAAAGCATTTGCCATATGCCCAGTTCTAGTCTAAAAACAGCACTTGCCTGTGGTTTGAAGAAGTTTTCATTACATTCCCCTTCACTGAACTTGCTCTCCACCTAAACAGTCTCCCCTCGCTCTTCCCCATTTCAGTCAAGCTGCCTAAAACCCCACCCTCAACTGCAAAAGCTGCATGAGGGTGCTTGCAGGGGCAGGAATTGCACTTGCTTGCTCAGGTCTGCCCCTGCAGAAGTCTGTGCAATAAATGGATATGAATGCCACAGAAGCTGGTACTCTCCTCTCCCATCTATTGGCACTGTCGTCCCCAGTCACTCCGCACCGTTACCGCTTCAGGCATTTGCAGAGTATGCTCTAATTGCAAGCACGTGCAAATGCACATCCATGCACCCAATTCCTCTGGCCTGACATCCATCATGCTAAATCCTATGGCACCCTCAGAACACTGAGGTTTTGAGGTTTCCTTCATTTTTTCCTGTGTCTGTTTTCCACTGACTCAAGAGGATATCTCTCGTGGGCCAACACAGAGAGCTTTGTGGATGACAAGACTCCTGAACAGCCTTGCCTAAGCATAAGGAGATGATTTATGCAGACAGAAATATACTTACAAGCATAGTTACAGCTTTCAGCTAGCGTAAATCTATTTTCTTCAGAGAAGTAAAAATACACAGGTAAATTCTAGTAAATCTGTTCAGCCAAAATAGGAAACTAACAAACAAACAAAACCCACAAACAAACAACAAACCCCCAACAAACAAAAAAACCCTCCAAGCAAACCAAAACAAACAAAAACCCAAAATAATCTCAACAAAATGCCTACTTTGGCTTCATGTACAAGTCACTGTTCTGCTTGTGCAGCCAGTAGCAAAACACAGCATCTGGAAAGCAGGCCCTCATATGCAGGTTGAAGCCTCCATGCATTCAAGCCCACTGCTCTGCTGTTCCTCTTGCACAATATATTTGGTCAAGGACCAATTTCACAAGGTGCAAAAAGCGAGCCTACCCTGAGACAACAATCTGCCAACTGCAGATCACTCGAGCTTAAAAATTTTGACGGTGGCCTGCACCATTCATAGGGTTGCTCTGTGGTCCCAAGCATTATGAAACGCCACAGAGCCCACAGCAGCACCAAGGCAAGGGCACAGGTACCTGGAAGAAGTTAAACAGGGAAAGTAGATTTCAAATAGCATTTCTTTGTCCTAAAGCCAGAAACACAAAATACATTAAATACAAAACAGGTTTCTTAAAGCAGTCATTCTGTGGGGGGAAATTCCTGGGGACTTCATCTTTGCAGCTTCTGGAGAACAAAACCCTGTGTGAGCTTCTCTTTCCATCTGAGAAGATTAGAATAGACAAATTGTTTCTCACACCAATAAGCACACCTCCACCACGAGGCGAATTCATTACCATTCATGCCTTTGAGAAACCAGGAAGAGCCACCTGTGCTCTCATAGTCAGGATTAACAAAACCAGCACCTACTGCCTGGGGGATGAAAACATCTTTGTGGGCCAGAAAGAAAGCCTTGCTCAGATAAGAGGAAAGATCAACACGTTTAATGAGGAGAGCATCAGAACCAAAAAATTTCCAATGCACACAGCAGACCCATACCCTGCTATCCCTCTGTTCCTCAAACAGCACTTTTGACAAACACCCTGAAAAACAGTCTGCACTTACAGAGAACATTCAAAAGACAAAAGGTTACAATATCACTCCTATGCCGTACAACTTTGAGAAGCAACAAAATGTCAGAAAAGAGTCTCCTCTAGGAAACACAAGCAGACGTAGGACCTAATATTTGGGGATGCACTCTGGCAGCACTTGACAACATCCCTTTCCTTTGCAAGCTGTTTAACCAGATACTGATTTGCAGCACAATTTACTGCCAGTGGTAAAAAACACTGCTAAAAATTCAAGGGAAGATATGCCCCTACTGGCCTGCTTCCCATGTACCATTCACTTTGCCTAACACAATGCAGATGTCTTCTGCCACATCAAGTTCAAAATCAAAAACCATACCTCCACTGCAAGTCACTGGCAGGCATAACCTGGAGCCAACAAACCAGGAACAAAACAGGAAAGCCACAGACATATGACAGGAACTGCCCATTTAATATAGCCAGAAAGAGTCCCCAAGGCCAGTGAGTAACTTGAGCTTATTTTACTCCCTTTCCTATCACCTCCTTCTACAAGCCAGACCAAAATATGCTGGTCAAGAATCCAGGTATGTGTTTGTCAGACAGAAACCTTGCCTTTTCTGCCTCCAGTCTACAGTGACAAGGACAACACTGGCTAGCCCTCACAGTCCTCCTTGTGTACACGAGCCTCAGACCCCTGATTCCGAAGAACAGCAAACGATGTTCACCTCCAGCCACTCCACACCAAGACAGCTCAAGCTCTTACAGTTCAAAGAAAAGAACACAGGACTATCAAATGAGACTCATGGTAGGTCCTTGACTAACCCACAACTGAAAAGCCATAGCCTCTTCTGCTCAAACCAGCATTTCTAGTGCAAGGCTTCACAGTCTCCCACCAGAGAAGTGGTGCTGTCTGCATTCAAATCTTCAAGGTTTAGTACCTTGAGATGGTGTCCAAATGAATAAATAAAATCCAAAAATGGAACATAAAGTACTGTCATAGCTACAAGTCATAGAGGGGATGGTGCAAGAGAGAGTACCAAATTGAAACCAAACTCCAAGACTTTGAGAACAAGGGTGTGTCAGACCACATGTGACAGCACCGCACCACACTGCACCAACCCAGGAAAGGTGATGTGAAACTGGTGGCTGGATTGCTATAGGCAAGCTACAGATGGCCAAGTTCTAATGGCACTGTGGTGCAAACCAGTCAGTCACATCAAGGAAAATTATTCTCAGTGAGAAACAGTGAGTTCTCTTTACATCCATAGTGCATAGAAGTACAAACAAAGCCACAGTGCCATGCAGACAAGAAACAAAGAAAGAAAGGATAAAAGACACGACAGAGCTTGGAGACAACAAAGACTCCCAGACCAAAACAGATGCAGAGGTTCCTGGTCAGCCAGCTGAACCAATATTTTTCAGATTCATATATGCCCAATCATGTGAGGAATCAGCAGGAAAAACAGCCAAGAGTCCCTCTGCTAGCACACACAGGCACTTTCAGTTACAACCCTCGGTAACTCTGGCCTTCCCCACCTGTAAATCCTTTTGCTGCAGCACACCAAACATGCTCTGGTTCTTGGAAATGGCACACGGCAGCAGTATCAGCAAGTCAGGGCTTGTCCTTCCAAGAAACACATTTTACCTGCACCATCAAGAGAACTGCTTTTTCAGCTGGCAGCATCCTGTACAAGGAAGGGCAACAGACACCACCACAGGAGATACTCTGATGGAAGAGCAGAACTAGAGAATCCAGTCAGGCCTGGGAAATAGCTCTTCCGTGAGGTTTTTCCTCCCCTCTGTCCCACCTCCTTAACTCAACAACCCACAGGACAGCAGAAGGTTTCTCTCAAACTAGGCATGTTGACAGGGCATGAGTGTTTCTCCAAAGAGCATTGTTATGTGCCATCTGAAGGGAACTTCTGGGGATATTATAGACAAAATGTGTATGGGCCAGGAGACCGGACAACTGTTTCTCTAGAAGGACAGTCTCCTCCTGGACAGGGATTTTATTTTCCCCTGCAGACCTCTCCCTCTCTGCAAGTACCTGCTGCAGAAATGTCCTCTGATCGGGGGGGACTGTGTTTGCAAGAAGAAAGGAAATATGAAATACAATTCAGAAAGATTCCCTCTACTAAAGGAAACCCATCAGTGACAATATGTAAACTCTTGCCTCTTTCTGCCATGTCCCTTCAGGCTCCCCATTAGACTGCCCTTCACTACATTCCTTGCCTTATTCCTTGCCATCCATCTCCAGCATAGTGCCAGTCCCTGGCACGAGAACCACGACAGCACGAGACTGGACACTCGGCAGGTCTGGAACACAGCCTGGCAGCCCTTTGGCAACATCCCCAACCACCCCCAAGAGTAAGGGATCTGCTCATACAGTAGCTGGTGTGTGCACTCAGTACAGGCCCTTCCCTGTTCAAGAACACAGAAGTGGAAGGAGCATTGTGTCACGGGGTGGCTGCACAGGGTGGCAGAACCGACACCACTGACCAGGCATTCTTGCGAGGGCTCAGGCTTCTACAAAAACTTGTGCAGAGGTTAAAACTTCCTTCTTCTTAGAGACTTCCTCCTTCACCAACAGAGCACAGAATACAAGAGTTTCTCAGAGCTGTCTGAACCAGACACTGTTCCAATGGCAGAGCCAGATGGAGGACAGCAACTCTGACAGCTGACAGCTGTCTTCTGAGAGCTCACAGCCCAGGAACGCATCACCCTGCAGCACACCTCAAGTTACGGCCTCTGCACCAAGCACAAGCAATAACAGTATTTAGATCACCAGTGACTGTGTCATTCTCTGTCACTAGAAGAGCTGAATGAGGCTACATCCCACACTTCTCGGCATTGTAGCTAACCCAGTAGTTTCTTGATTTTAACTCTGAAGGTTGCCACTTGAGAGACCTGCCCCGTTTCCACGAGGCACCTGATGACACACACGGAGTCATTTCTGCAGTTCCTGGAATCCCCAAGGGGATTAGCATACCACCTGGATTTTCTGGGAGAGCACAGTGGGGTGCAACAAGCAGAGAAGGCTAAGCCAAGGCAGCCAAACAACCTAAGTCCCAGATTTGCTGCCTCCGCTCCCCAAACGGCATAAAGCACTGGGGTGTCTTCCCTCAGCCAAGGTTGGAAAGAACTGGACTGCAAGTCACAGATACCATGGAGTGGGAAGACAAGAGACTAGAAAACGATCTCTGAGAAATCTTTCCAATGGGCTTCTCCCTCCTTCAGTTTTCACCAGCTGATGTGTTGTCACTACCTTTGGGTTTGGATTTAGACTTGAAGGAGAAGCGTTTGATGAGGCGGTGAGAGAAGCTACCAGTTTTCTTTCTGGTGGTGGAGTTGGCAGTGACATTGGACAAGTCATCATGTGACTGGCTCAGGCCTGCTTCCTTCTGCTTGCTCCTTCTCCGGAAGATGAGCTTGGTACCGCTCCGAAGAAAGCTAACTGCAGAGACGGGAAGGAGACAGAAATCATGACAGCGTCCTGCATTGGCAAGTTTCAGGGACAGTAACACACCCAGCCATTCTCGGGTATGCAGCAGTCCTCTTCCACACTGAGAGGCAGAAGTACACAGCAGGTTGGCTAATCCCAGCTTCCCAAGGCAAAGTCTCAGTTCGTGACAGACTGCAACACCAACAAGCTGCCTCACTAAACATTCCGTCCCACCTCCCCTCTGCATAAACTTCCTTTTACACAATATCCTCCTCTCAGGGAAGCATGCAGCATTTCAAATGACAACCAAGACTCATATGAATGGAAAACAAGTGAGATCATCTGAACCTGAAGACCCTGAGAGGAACATACAAGACAGAAAAGGCCTCTCAGATCAGCCTGTCTCAAGGGCACAGGGATTAACTTTGTCACCTAGTGCCTGGAACAACTGCCTGCATTTTCGTAATGTGCCCAGTCTGGAGGCAAATAATACAATGGCTTCTTATGACTCCCACAAGCAGGAGAAGATGGAGATGCCAATTGCTTTCAACCTCAAATGGATCAGAAAGACACATCCAAAACCTGCAGGCCATGTAACACTACAATGGTATTTCCTACAGAGGGAGTTTGTTTTCCACTTTCCCTCTGTTCCCCACTCGCCAGCTCTCTTGGGAATCTGGGTCGCACACCCTTCTACCCACTGACATTCAAAAAAGGGGCCTCTGCAACTCAAACCATACCTTGTTGTAACAGGGTACAACTCCCCAAAATTTGTCCCACTCTAATACTCTGAGTAATCAAGATTTTGATTTGCATTTCTTTATATAAATCAGTAGCAGAAAAATCCAAGGTGTACCATCCACATGACAAATGTGTGGAAAGGCCAGGACAGCAGCTAGGCTGGGGCAGCCCACACCATCATTTAAAAGGAGTTTGTGTGAACATCTTACATTACGACAGGCACTAGCTGCTTCGATACTAACAGAGAAAGAAGGAGGGCAATAAGGGCCCATACAATCCACATTGCTGGGCAGCCTCCATGTCCACACCACAGGTGGTCAAATTCAGAGGATGAATCATTATCTATGGACATGTGCCTAATCTGTGGACTTGGAGACCACGGAGAGAAAAGGGGTTTTCTATAATACACAGGCTGCATAGGGTTCTCATCTAAAAGAGCACAGAAACTTGAAAGGCTACAGGAATCAGACACCTACAAACGAAGGCCTTTAGAGTCACTCCAGTGGAACAACCACAAGACAAGGGCAGGCTCTTCCTGGCTCCATCAGAAGCAGCTCTTTGCTATGCTGAAAGGTGGCTGCAGACCCCATGCTTGGGTGGGGAACCTGGATGTCACTTTGTCCTCACGTACAGCTAATGTTACGGGCTCATGTTAGCTACCCTACCTAACAGTTCATCCTTACCTTTGTGATCTTTCAAGCTCCTTGTCTCAAGGGCTCCCGTGGAGCCAGTTTCAGACTCAACATCTTCCACGGATGGTCTTTCAGAGACATCTGATCGCGTTGTCTCATCCAGCTCCTGACTGTCCCTTTGACCTGACGGCGACGCTTCCAGTGGCCGCGACAACTCAGTAAAATCGTGCATCTGGTCAGCTGTGCTCTCTGCCTCAGAGTCCCCATATGCTGTGGCCTCCAGGGATGCAGCATAACCCAGAGAAAGTGCCATTTCGTCTTGAGCAATAGGTACCTGAAGGGGGGTTAGAGGGGCAGACAGACATGAAGACAGGATCAAAAGAATTGGATTCATGTGCCTACTTCCATCTACACCTACATATGGGTGGCCCAGTTCAGATCATCAGTGCTACCTGGCACCAATGGACAACTGTCACTCTTTGGCTGAAATATACTGGAACATGGCCAATTACAAGGCATTCTGCTGCACATCCCTCACTCCTGCAGCAAAGTTCAAGGAGAACTCCTTATATTCTCCACAAGGTTCAAAACCAGTTATGGCAGCCACATCACTTTCTGCAGCTGCCCGTTGTGCACTCCCACTGGCAGCTACCCTGCCGACTGGCAAGGAACCTTTTAATGCTCACTGGGAAGCAGCTAAAGGTTTCTGATGAGCCAGTCATCCGTGCTGGAACCTTCCCACACCGGTCCCTACAGGACAGGTTAGTTTCACGCACACATCTCTAGAAACAACCTCCCAAACTAGAAATTCAGCTCCTAACTACCAGAGACCTTGGACACTCCTGAGATGATCAGTGTACTACGTTTTGTTGGTGTCTTCTTGGTGGTCTTGTTATTCGTCTCAGTTAGCTGCCTGATCGCCGTCTCAGCCACCGGATCCAAGCCATTGGGCAAATGGCTATCCCCTGAGCACAAGAAAAATACCTTGCTTGGAGAAGCAACCTTCAGCAGAGGCAAAAGGTCACTTGCTGACTGCAATGTTTGCAATAGGCAACTTACATGCACACGAATGCAGTTTCCCCACCCAAAGTCTATGACAGACTTGTCCAAATAAACAAAATGAAGGAAGCTCTGTATAGATAGCTCTTGGCTTCTTCAGGTACCTGAAAAGTTTCATTTCCCACCAGGCATATCATTAAAATACACCTCCCCTTCCCCTCGCCACTCAACAAAGACTTTCAAAGACTCCCAATAGTTTGCTTTGGCAGCAAACTGTTAAAACAGCTGCAGTGCTCTGTTCTAGACACAAGTGCAGGGTGACCAAAGTTGTTTGGGTCCGGATAGCCTGGAAAGTTCTTGTCAAGCAAGGAAACACTCATAGTCACTGACTGGATAGTCAAAGGGGAATGTCTTTTACCTGCCCACACACCACCACCACCAGCCTTCTGCTCCCACCTTCACTCAGACACTTGGACACTCTCTGAAGCAGAAAATGCAAGCACGTTCAGGGAACCGCACTCAGACCGACACTTTCTAAAAGAGGCTAAGGAACAGTTATTTCAGTAAGAGCCTCACATTTCCAAGCACTTACGGCTACTGCTGGGCAAGTGGCCGTGAGGACAGCCGGTCTCCAAGAGCACTGTTGTCTTCTTTTCAGTCACTTCCACTTTGGAAGGCGACCTTGATGGTGAATCTGCACAGCAAAAGAGACACCAAGACACCAGTAAATGGAGACGAAGCTTTACACTACCACACTATCATATTGTGCCCCCTACACAACCCTAAAAAGCCTCAAGCAAGCATTCGGAGAGCCTGCAAGGCAGCTCTGTAAGGCTTTGTGGCAACAAAGCAGTAAGAAGCCTACTGGGAAAAAAATCAAAATCACTGAATGGTTTGGATCGGAAGGGACCTTAAAGACCACTTAGTTCCAACCAGACTGCCATTAGACCAGGTTGCTCCAAGCCCCATTCAGTCTGCTCTGGAACACTTCCAGAGACAGGGCAACCACAGCTTCCCTGGGCAACCTGTGCCAGTAACTCAGCACCCTCAGAGGGAAAAATTTCTTCCTAAGGGCCAATATAAATCTACCTTCCTTCAGCTTAAAGCTTAAAGCCTATTCCCCTTGCCTTATCACTGCATGCCCCTGTAAAAAAATCACTCTTCAGCCTTCCTGCAAGCCCCTTTTTAGGTACTGGAAGGCTGCTTGCCATAATGTCTCCCCAGAGCCTTCTCCTCTCTGGCCTAAACAGCTCCAAGCTCTCTCAGCCTTTCTTCACAGGGAGGTGTTCCAGGTATGTGACCAACTTAGTGGTCCTCTGGACTCACTGCAAGAGGTCCATGTCTTTCATGTGTTGAGGGGCTGCAAGGCTGGACACAGTACTCAAGGTGGAGTCTCACAAGAGCAGAGCAGAGGGGAAGAATCACCTCTCTGGGCCTGCTGGCCACACTTCCTTTGATGCAGCCCAGGAGATGGTTGCCTTTCTGGGCTGCAGTCCTGTGAAGCTGATGCACAGCAATACCTCATTCACGTAATTTCCCAGCCCCACCTCTTTGAATATCCAGCACCACATCCACCAAGATGCCAGACCACAAGCAGCAACAACCCCTAGTAAGCCAGGTCAACATGCTTTTGGCTCCACAATCAGTATGTTCAGCATAACTTCTTTAGCAGTAAAGAAACTAGAGAAAGCATGGCTAAACACTTAGCCTGACATGCAGAGGTTATGTGGCAGCATTAGACCTCCCACCACCAAAAGGGTGTGTGAAAGGCTCATCCCTCCCTCACCTCCCCCAGACACAGAACTGCAATTCTCTACCCTAGGGCTACACAAGAGATTCCAGCCAGCCACAAAGATGCTAGGGGAACAGCATGGATGCCCATGTTCTGACCCACACTCCAAAAGCAATACATAAAGCGTGAGCCTGCAATAACCAGGTGTGATAGCTAAACAGTTTTGCTACTGCCTTCATGAACAGCCATGGGAATATTGCAGCTAAGTCTGTGCTGCCATAGGAGCCACATGTACAACAGACTTGCTGCTGTGCAGCCTCACCCAGTTTGCAGTCTGCCTTGGGCCGGGACTGAATTGTGGTGACAGTAGTCACGATGGTGCCATCGGGCATGATGGTCCGGTCCATCTCCACCTTCTTAGTGGGAGTGATGCTGGTTCGCAGAGACGTGGCATGTGGAGCGTTCAGAGATGCAGGAGACTCCTGGAACAGCAGCTATAAACAGTAAAGCACTGATCAGAGAGGCACTCTTCTTCCCAGATGGAAAGGCAGGCATGTTTGGGTAACAAAAGCTACGGCTCTGGGCACCAAGGAGCCATCTCCAGTACAGTATCAGTCCAATAGTGGAAGGCTCAGGTGACATCCACCCCTCCATGGCACAAGGGTCTGCTAGGCCTCTGTGCCAAGCTCAGGCCCAAACACATGTGTCTCCAGCTAGAGGCTCACATTATGAACTCTTCCAGAGCATGCATGTGTGCAGAGCTTGTGGGGTCATGAGCTCACCTCCAGTGTAATGGTAGCTTCAGCTGTCAGTGACTGTCCAGCTCCCGGCACCAGTGAACAGACCTGTCTCCCAGATGGCTGCTTCTCCAAAGAATCTATCAAAAGTGTGGCATATGCCAGCAGCACATCTGCAAGAAGGAAGAGCAAAAATGAAACACTTCAGATGACCTCAGCATCTCAGACATCTCCAAGGTAATCCCTGCTTTTGGGAAGCAGCATAATAGGCCAACACAGCAGATCGCCACAACTCCACTAACTCCCAGGTTCAAGAGGGAGAAGGGGCAAGCAACACTCCTCTGCTCCTCTTTAACAATTCAGGAATCAACTCCCTTAAAAAGGTGAACACTGTGTGGCCTCCATCAAAAATAGATGCTGTAGTTAGTCCCCAACTAAGTACAAAAGAACAGTTAAGAGCCTTATGCAAAGCTCTCCTAATACAGGAGACAAAATCCTGCATGCTTCTCCCTGCTTCAGAATGCAGACAGGCAGGCCACAGGAACCTCCTGATTCAAGGTCAGACCCAGACCATTTTGGCAAGAACAGAACGAGTTACTCCACAGAGTCACAGAAGCTCACGTAAAGCTAAATATGAAAAATCCTTTGCAGAACTCCTCACACGTTGTACCAACAGAGAACTACCATGAGCTTAAAGCACAGTGAGTCCCTTAGGCATTTTTGCCTCCCAGTCTTAAAACCCATCTTATGGTTGTTCATACTCACTTCCCCCTCCGTTGCTGCTCCCCAGCACCTGTAGTTTCAGTTCTTTGCTTCTAGGTCCCAACTCCCTGTTGAAACCAAAGATGGGCTGGTGTTAGGCAACCTTTTTTTAAGCAGCCACAGAGCAAACAACCTCATTCTCTATCTTTCGTCCCTCAAATCTCACACACCTCATCACCGTCTCCAAAGTTTCAGTACCATGCACTACCATGGAGGACATGACTAGAGCACCAAATTACACAAATGAGAACTCTGGTTTGCATGCCCTGTAGAGCTGTGTAGGCTGACAGTGGAAATTGAGAGGGCAATGCCTCTAGAAGGCTGTTTATGCTACAGCCCTATTGCACCTGCTACACCTACAATCAGCATTTCTGCCCACCCAGTTAAAACACAGAGTGTCCAGAGAAACGAGAAATATGTATGCAAGCTGGGGCCAAATGCCCGAATCAGCAGCCCAGCAGAGGGGCAGCATAAACAGACACTGCCTGGTGGCACAGACTTCACCTCTGCACCGTGCACATCACTTACTGCAGCATGGTAATGAAACCCAGAGACCATGCCAGTCCAGCTACACTGCGCCAGCCAGGAGAGCAGACACTTACAGGAAGAACTCGTCATTCCACTCCATCTCTCCTGCAGCACCGACACTGCCACCTCTCAGTGGCCTTGTCCACTTCTGCTGCGGGGGACTGTCTAGCTCTGCCACGCAACGTATCTCCCCAACTCCTGCAAGAGAGACAGAGGGCACATGTGCACTCGTCAGCAAGAGGCAGTGGTTTGTCACGCACACACCCCTCTTTTCTGTTCAAACCCACCCAAAACATCGCTCCAATCTCGCCACCTGCACGCTCGCCCGTGTGGATCAGCAATGTTTTCGCACTTACCTCCCTTCCCCTGGCGGCCCAAGTTCAGCACTCGAAGATTCCGGAGCAACAGCTTAGAACCCACAGGGGCTGCTCCTACTCGGGACGGGGACTCTCGAGTCAACTTATTGCTGGGTACCTGAGGAATGACGAGAGCGAGACCGATACCTTCATCATTCACTGGCCACAGACAGCAGCAAGACACATCGTTCTTGTATCTATTAAGTAGCTCCTCACACCAACACAGGGGAATACCCACAAAGCCACCAAGAGTTGCTGGAGGTTCCCAAGGCTATTGACCTCCAGTGGGCCCTCGTGTTATTTCAGATGGGCAGACAGTGAAGGAGAGAGCCAAGAAGAAGCTTGCTGGCTACCAGACAGTCAACTGATGATGACAAACCATGGGCCATTCCATGTCTGCAAAGGCTGCCTTGGAGAGAGCCTTGGTATTCAGAGCAAGGGCATCCGCCAAAAGAGAGATGTACCTCAGGCAGTCCAGCTCCACAAGTACGTGACCGACAATCAACATTCAAGAAAAAAGGTGGAAGGAGTTGTCCTTGGGAGCAATTTCTAATTATCTCTATGCACTGCGTCACAGTACCCAAATTCCTATGACCATGCAGACCAGGATTCAGCTGTCACCCAGAAGTAAAACTCAAGCCTTGGATTCCTGCCTGAGCCTCAGCCCTCAAAAGTCTCTTGGGCCCTGTGTTTGGGGCACAAGAATGACACAAGAAGAGTGACTTACCACACTGGCTCCAGCAGTACAGGCCATCAAATTCACCATCATGGCTGGCTTTGTGCTGACAATGGTATCCTCGATCAGATCCTTTATAGTGGACAGATCTGCTCTCCCTTCATCCTTCTCTCCATAAATCAAGGGGAAATGCAGGAACGTCATAAAAAACCAGACACATTTACAGCTCCACCTGCCTCTCAAGACTCTAATATGCTACACAGTCATTCTCCCAGTAACAACCTCCCAAATACTCTTCCCATATTCCATACTCACCCTCCTCAGAGCTTAAAGCTTCTGCGTAGCAGCTGCAGGCAAATGCAAGCTTTCTAAATGAGACAAACTAAGCCTCTACTTCTGTAGTTTATCTGGTGTAAATTTTTGCAATACAGATTTTATAGTTTGTCACATGCTCACCACCTCAGGAGATGGTGCCACCACACTTTTGGGAAAACAGCCGAATTCCTATAACTACTCAGGATAAAGTAACAAAGGTGTCAATAAAACAACAAATCAACCAACCTATTTGGATCAGGGAAGTGAAAGCACACCCACGTTCTGTTCATTAAACCTCTAACCCAGGGATTCCCCACATTAATCTCTTAAATCTTAATTAATCCTTCCAAAAAACCCAATCAAACTTAACCAACACAACAACAACAACCACCACCTCACATAAAGAAAGAGCAGCAACCCAGCACGTTTTGCAGCTCTACATCTGACAACAGCAGGAGGAACCAACATAGACAGAAAGCCTTCAACAGATACTGGTGCCACTTCAGCCCTCTTGAGGATGCTGCTTTGACACAGTTGAGCTAGTACCGATTCCAGGATGAAGGAATCCTCTCCACTGCCCTAAAGGGCCATGGCAGTGAGCTGCCAACCCTTCTCCTCCACAGCAGCCCGCCTTCTAGATGTTTCTGCTCCTTCCTCCCCTCACAGTCAGCTTCCCATTGTTAGTCACTCACCTCAGGAAGCCCAAGTCGTGGAAGAACAAAAAGATCCAAGTCTGGTCTGTCTTTGAATGTCCATGACACCAGGAGACCATCATTCTGTATCTCCTCCAACTGGATCTCCACCTGGCCCAGAACAAATATCCATAGTCAGAAACAGTTTCTGCTTACATTAGGTGATTTTTGCCCCATTCCAAATTCAGCAATTGAAAGGTCCTCACACCAGCACAACAGTAAAAAACAGAATCTAAGAACACAAGTGCTCCCAGGCCTACAGGATGAAGCAGCTGCAGAAGCTCCACAGAGAGATCTGGCTTCCTCACTGCAGCTGGATGCCCAGGCACCACCAGAGGGAAAAATTATCCATTTTTTTATTTTACTGAAGAAAAAGCCTGCAGAGTACAATCCAAAAGTGCCCAACTGGACACCAACACATAGGATATTTACTGAGTTACATCACTTAGGCATTGCCAAACGTAAGCACAAGCAAATGTTAGTGACAGCTTCTTCCAGCCCAACGAGGTCTTTATTTGCACTTTGAATCAGGTCCTCCTTCCTCGATCAGTGTGGGAGTAGATGGAGGAGTAAGGTCAATGTTTAACTCCTTGTAATCCTCACCTGGGCCTGCAGCACAGCCAAAGTGACATGATACGTATCCACAGAAACAGCAACTGGGGACTGCTGAGTAACAGAGACAGGGAATTTCACAGCTTCAGCTGACAGATGGCAGCACAGCACCTAAAAAGAAAAGGAAAATATGAGTTTATATCCCAGCAAGAGGCAGCTGTGTTATTCCCACCAAGTTCCAAGCAGCAAACCTGCCACTTCAGACCCTGTGCTATGACAAGAGCGCTCCTCTGCTCTCCATAGTAGAACCCTGATGTTTGGGTTCAGCCTTCACACACCCCGGCTCCACCAACATATCTTCCCTCACAGAGCTCACCAATGCACAGCTCCAGAGCCTCCAAACTCCTCCAAACAGACCTCACCCAAAACCTCCCTGGTTCCACCATCTCCATCAGAAAGGCCTCAGCAGTCTCTGTAGAACACACCATCACACCAAACCGTACAGTTCAGAAGAGCAAAGCCTTACCATGCTGTGGTCTGACTGTCCCTTGCATGTCACACAACTTATATTGGCAGCTTGTGGTAACTGAGGACCCTCTTCAAATGTGATCTGCACTGAACTCTGCAAAGAGAAAACTCTGTCAGTTCCCAGTACTCAGAGCCACCTTGACAGTTCCAAAGAGGATAAATGACGTAGGGTCCCAGAGACACTCCAGCCTGTTTTCACAAATCCAGTCAGCACCCAGAATTATTGCACACTGTAATTCTACCCACCTCGACTTGTCTATAAAGAGAAAGGAAACAAGGTGTCCAGTTAAAGCTTGAATTCACAGATACAAGCATCTCCAGGAAAGTCCAAATCTCATCCAGAATTTCACATAAGACAAAGTCCTCCAGGACAACTCCCAGACCTCACTTCAGAAAATAGCTTTTAGACCCAGCAACTCACTGAGGCAACGCTGCTTTCTGAGCAGACATGCTCCAAACAAGGAGCAGCTGCAGCAGAAACTGAAGCGCGGCCTTCCAGGGGCCTCCATGCCAATTCAGCCACCGGCTAATCTTCCCTTTACAGGAGTCCTAAATTCCGGAACTTACACATTCAGGTCATTTTGTGATAATCTGAGTAATTCAACACACATGACAGAAAAGCACAGCATATCAGATATGGGAAACTGGCGACACTTGGACTATTGCATTGTGATAAGAGGGGCATGGAAGCAGAGGGTGAGTTTCTACAGGGGAAGCGGGGGAGCACTAAGCCCAGTGGGGGAAGGCACTTCACATTGAATCCAGCCTAGAATTTGTCCCTCTGTCAAAAAGGGAGATATTTTCCTATCTTGCTGGAAAACTCAAACACAAGTTTGCATCATGGTCTTCAGGACTTTAACTACTTTTTATTCACATATGTCAGCTTCCTGCTAATCTTTTTTAGCGCCTGATTCTCCTATACAAGTTAACAGAAAGGCAACCCTTTCCCACTCACACGACAGAAAAAAAAAAGGACATTGCAATAGACTTTGGACTGCTTTGGAGCACAGTTTCTGTGGCCATTAAGTCCCTGCCTTGCAGGCAACACAAGCTATAATGGAATTATTTCCATATGGAATCATCAAGGCATACTCTCCTTCGTGAACTTCAAAACTACAGATAATACAACGGTAATACTGGGAGATTAAAGAAAATAAATATCAGAAAATTTCGAAGAGATCGGTGAGGAAACATCAGTGTGACTACAGTATTGCCCCAACCCGCGCTAAACGACGCGTGGTAACGCACTCCGCCCTTTCCGGGCTCGCACACCGCAGCGTGCTCCCACGCAGGCCGAACTGAGCCGTCCGCAAGGCGCCCAAGGCTCCTCCGGCCGGAGCGCCGTGCGGGGAAGGGCTGTCCCGGCACCCGCGAACAAAGAGCAGGCGGCTCGGCCCGCCTCACCTCGCTGCCGCTCCCCGCGCTCCCCCGCTCGTGCCCTGCCGTACCCCGTGCCGGCGCGCCTGGCTGTTGAGAGCTCGCACCCAAGCTCGCTGCCACTGCTCCCGTAGGGACCTGAGGGCGAGAAGAGCCGCGAGCAGCGCCCGGGCCCCGGCCTCCTCCCCCGCCGCTCCGCGACGCCGTAGCGCTCGCAGGGCCGTGGACCGCCAGTACTGCAGCAGCCAGGCCGCCACGGTGAGCAGCGAGGCGGCGAAGAGCAGCACCAGCGCGGCCCAGCCCAGGTCTGGCCCCATGGCACAGAGCGCGGGGCTCACGGCGGCGCNGGAGCGCGCGCGCCCCCCGCGGCCCGGCGGCCCCGCCCGAGCCGCTGCTCCGCCCCGGGCCCGCGGGCAGGCTGTGGCACCCGGTCTGAACGGCCAGCGAGCCTCGCGGCTGCTGCCGCGAGCCTTCTCTTCTGGGGGACTGAAATAGGAGCACAGGCGCGATCGGAAAGCCCAAGTCCCCCACCGGCTTTCCGAGCTTCGATTAGCGACGCTTTTCTCCTTCACGTCACGCTCCTTTCTGCTGGGAGTCACTACCGCGTTCCCACCAGGCACGCAGGACACAGCAGCAATGCCGAGCAAAGCTTTCCGTTCGTCTGCTCGCGATTGTGCCACTCTCGCCGTGGAGGGCAAGTAACAGGAGTTTTGATCGCCTCCCGACAGTCACGATCCAAAGCAGCAGTGGCCTCTGGCCAGACATGCTCCCCTGCACCTCTGTGCTGTGCTTTCCTCCCCGGCAGTACCACGTGCCCGCCTCAAAGTTGATTTAAAGTTTACAAAATCACTTTTGCATATGTGCAACAGACAGCAGAGCAGAGGTGGCCTCTCAACACAGCAGCAGCTCCTTAGGTGGCCAAAAAGCCATCAGAAACCATTTCAGGTTGCCATACAGGTGCAGGGCACGTAAAAGTTCTTCTTACTGCTACCGGACTTTCTGCTGCGTCTCCCCCTCTGCTCATCGACTCACACCTGAATGAACAGAACAGTGAATGGACATTGAGCCTACCCTGCCTTCCCCTCCCCACCCCCCAAAAATGCCCCGAGGGCCCAACAGCAGTTACAGATTCCCTGACAATCAAAAATCTCCAGTAAAGTATTTTACTGAATTTTCCCGACATCTGAGGAAACACGTGGGGAAACGAACCCAACGGCCGCTCACTTTTCCGATCTCGCGCATTCTGCACCCCGGTAACACGGTTCGCCACCCCGCCGGCCGGCGGTGACTGCGCTGGCCGGGGCCAGGGCCGGGGCTCGCCCGCAAGCGCGGCTCCCCAGCCCTGGGCAAAAGGCGGTTTCGGCTGGGAGGCGGGCGGAGCCGTGGCTCATTCAGCGCGGCCGCGACCCGGCCGCCCGCCCTCCACCGGGGCTCACCCGCTCCCCGCCCGCGAGGAAGTGACGCACCTGTGAAACGGGGCGGGCAAGGTAGCCATGGCGGTTGTGGGCATTGCGGGGCGGAGTCCGTGGCTGGGCCGTCCCCGGGCGAGTGCCGCTCCCGGCGCAGTTTCGGAGGAACCCCGCGGAGGAGGAGAAGCACCGCGAACCTTAGCACCGGGGACAGGCCCCTCCATACGCCCTCAGAGCGGCCGAAACCGCTACCGATCCCGGCCGTCGTGCGAGCAGAGCTCCGTGCCGGCAGGAAGCTCATGCCAGGGCCAAAGATGGCGCCCCCGCCGCCGATAGGCCGCGAGGGCCCCGCGCATCCGGCGCCGCCCGCGTAACGCCCGGCCGGGAAGGCGGCGGCAGCGCCCCCGCCCGGCCTCGCTCCGCGCCCTTGGCAGGGGCAGCGCCCGCCGCGGCCATGGCGGCCTGGCCCGCCGTGCCCCTCCTCATCAACCTCGGCGGGTCGCTGCTGGGCTTCGCGGCCACGCTCACGCTGATTCCGGCATTCACGGATCACTTCCTCGCCGCGCGGCTCTTCGGGGAGGACCTCAACAAGACCTCAAGGCGGCCCGTGTGAGTAGCGCTGCCCCAGGGAGCTGCCCCCGGGGCCGGCCCACGCACGGCTGACTCTCCCCGCTCTACCTTCCAGCCCCGAAGCACAGGGCGTGATCAGCGGTGCCGTGTTCCTGATCATCCTCTTCTGCTTCATCCCCGTGCCCTTCCTGAGATGTTTTGTGGAGGAGCAGTGCGCGGCCTTTCCTCACGACGAGGTGAGGCTCGTCTAGTGCTGCAAGCGTGGCAGGCAGGGGCAGGGAGTGGCCACCGGTGACCGGGGTCCTGTTCTCTGTCCTGCAGTTCGTGGAGCTCATCGGTTCGCTCCTTGCCATCTGCTGCATGATTTTCCTGGGCTTTGCAGATGATGTTCTGAACCTGCGCTGGCGCCACAAGTTGCTTCTGCCTACCATGGCTTCCCTGCCACTGCTCATGGTTTACTTCACCAACTTTGGGAACACGACCATTGTGGTGCCTAAGCCCTTCCGGGTGCTGCTGGGCATGCACTTGGACCTGGGTAAGTCATGAATCACCAGAAGCCGTCATCCATGTGGCAAGCAGTCAGTGGAAGGGATCACATGAAGCACTTTGTGCTGCAGAGGGAGCAGACTAAGGATTTGCTTAAGTAACCAGTAAGAGAGTTGCAGTCCACCCACTAAACATTAGGCTGGAAAGAACATCCAGAAACCCAGCACACATTCAGCTGTGCACAGACAGGCACCAATCATTTTCCCATGATCCTGGCAATACAGCTGAGTACTGGGGCACACAGCACATGGCTGATAACACCAGGACATTAGAAAGACAGAAACAGCACTACAGCTGGCTGCCATGTCACAGCAGTTTGCCACGGTCACAGTACATGCAGACATGACAGCCAGCTCGAAAGAGAGGAAGTAATCTTATTTATAAGCTACTGCTATCAAAACTCACTGAAATTGTTAGGTAATAGGTTGTTGTATAAAGCAAGAAGTGAGAGCTTCAGTGAATTGGTCTAGGGCCTGCTTTGCCTCCAAATCCTGAAGCATTTGGCTTGCTCTACTCTGCAGGTATCCTCTACTACGTGTACATGGGTATGCTAGCAGTGTTCTGCACTAATGCCATCAACATTCTTGCCGGAATTAATGGAATAGAAGCAGGACAGTCGCTGGTGATAGCTGCTTCCATTATCATATTCAATATTGTAGAGCTAAACGGTAAGGAAAACAACAAACATTTGCGGGCAAAAAAAGCAAAGGAAGATTGAATTCTAGATTTCAGTAGCTGGTATTACTAAAAATGAACCAGTCTTGTCTTATCACAAACACATGTTTTTCTTTTTTCTATAGGGGATTATCGAGACGATCACATTTTTTCTCTCTACTTCATGATTCCCTTTTTTTTTACCACGCTGGGCCTATTTTACCACAACTGGTAAGAGGACAGACATTCAGAATTTGTTTGGAAGCATCCTTTCCCTCTAGTTTCTCCCTTTTTGAACAAACAAAACTACTTGACCAGGTACAGGTGTGGAACACTGGAGTGTAGAGAGGCTTCTTGCCAGAACCAAGACAAAGCATGGATGGAGTAGTAGCTTTTCTTTGTATTAAAACCATTGTGGTCACACCAGCTCACCCAAATATGCAGAATACACTGTCTCCTGTGCCTCACTGGCTGTCTTTTCATACAATATTCTCCACAAGTCAGGTGGTGGGTCCCAGTCCTGCAATTCTTAGAATAAATACCTACAAGTGTTTTTACTGCGTAGATCTGTTGCAGATCTCCACTGGCCCCTGACCTGCGATGTGGGCACACATTCAGTGGTTATAAAGAGTCATTTTTGTGGCAATAGCAGTCATGTCAGATCTTTGCTTTTCTGCTCCATGGATTGCAGGTACCCATCTCGAGTGTTTGTTGGGGATACCTTCTGCTACTTTGCTGGCATGACCTTTGCTGTGGTGGGGATCTTGGGACACTTCAGCAAAACAATGCTGCTTTTTTTCATCCCACAAGTACTCAACTTCCTCTATTCATTGCCTCAACTCTTCCACGTCATTCCTTGTCCCCGTCACCGGCTACCGAGGTAATGTATCAAGTGACCTCTAGTGGTGCTACAGGTTGTGTCTTTTACCTCCAACACCAGCTGAGAAAGGTGGTGGAAGGTGCTCTTTTTAAAAGCCATCAAAGTATGTTTTCTCTTTAAAAGACAGCAGCTCACTCTGCCAGCTACAGTCAGATCATACAGTTGAGGTTTCAAGAAGTGCACTTTTCTGACCAGCCCACCCCTCAGATACAGAATGATTTTTAACAAGGTTAGAACATGATGATTGATGGAGAGAAATTGACACAGGCTGCTTTTAATGTTGCAGCAGTGGGATCTGCTAAGGTTTCATAGTAGCAAACATTCTGTAGCACTGTGCCACATCAGCAGTTCTCTCTGCAGATGTTAGATTCTTCTGGTTTATTCTTTAAACTACACAGCATATATTGGGGGTGCAATGGGAAGGAGTCTTCTCTGCCCCACTTGAGGGGCTTGATACCAGCAGTTGTTTTTAAGTGCATCAGGTTATTCCTGTTTCTTCCACCACTGGATTTCTTTCTCAGCTATGGATCTAAGTCTGCTTACAAAGTGGTCTCCCTGTCCCCTTGTTGTATCTGGACTAAATTTTAAATGTTTCTTTTAGGCTTAATCCTAGTACAGGGAAGTTGGAGATGAGCTACTCCAAATTCAAAACTAAGAGCCTCTCTGCCCTGGGAACAAGCATTCTGAAGGTAATTTGTGGAAAACATTTAAAATTTAGATGCATTTTGAGGCAGTCATCAAGTGCAAGAGAAGCAGGGTGGGAGAGAATGCAGAACTTCAGGGTTCAATAGTTCCTGCCTAGCTCAAATCTGGAAGAAAGTCTGTTACCATCCCTCACAGTCACTCGATTGTGTTAAAAATCAGTCTTTCAGAATAACCACACGTAGAAGTGCCCCAGGATCATCATAAGTCTGTCCTGTCTTTTCAGTAAGAGCATAACCAGAATTTCAGGGCTGGTGCAGCAGAAGGGCTCTTGAGCAGGATTAGCCAGTGAACACCAAACATACCTGGTGAAATAGCATGCAATATTTCTTTCCTCAGGTAGTCAAGATCTTGCACATAGTAGATGTGAGGAGTGGAACAGATGAAGATGGTGAATACACCGAATGCAATAATATGACACTTATTAATTTCGTCATAAAGCTGATCGGACCCACCCACGAGCGAAATCTCACTCTCCTGTTGCTACTCATTCAGGTCAGACAAAGGGTTCCTCCAGTAGAAAGATTTACTCTGCAATAGAAACAGATCCAAGTCAGTCTCAAGAACTTAAAGGGGAAAGTAAAATATCATGCTCTTCACACAAGGTGCAGTTGAGCTGTGGAGCTTGGGGGGAATAAGAGGCTTACACACCTCAAGGAGGAAAGAAATCCACACACACCTCCCTGTTCACTGAGAGCTTATAAAATAAAGTCAGAAGGTTAGCTTAAGAAGATTCCCAAGGCACAAGTCATGGGTTGCAAGAAAAACATGAGCACAGCAGAGTTCCTTGTCACTCTGACTCAAGACAGCCTTTTGGTATGTTCCTGCTTTTCAGTAATACCAAATAACAGTCTCAGAGTTGTCGCCGGCAAGTGGACTTGTGTAAGCATGGCATGTGGCTCAGCAGCCTCTCAGTCTGAGGGGCATGCAGAAGAGATTTTGAAGCCACTTGGAGCATAAGGATATGCTTCACAGATCCTGCCACTACCTCTATTCAGCACGTGAATTCTCGAGCATAGCGTAGTAAAAACACCGCTTTTGGAAAGGCCTGCATTGGTTAACTGCCACAATAAATTCCTTCTTTTCATCTTCAGATTTAAGATAAGGGATTCTTACTAGGAAAGAGACACTTAGCCAGATTCTGATTTGAGAGGAAGAACTGGCAACGAAAGCCTGTTGAGGGCTCAGGCAGATGACAGCAGGGATGGGAGAAGACAGGAAGTACATAGCACTTATCTTGATCCCAGTCACAGCAGAGAAGTCCTGACAGCACCTTATTGTAAGGATGCTGAATTTCAGCTTTGACATAAGGTATTTTCCATTACAAACCATGGGGTTTATGTTAAAATATAGGCTCCTTAAGGGGGAAGGAGTTGTTCCCAAACTCTTATCTCATGCACACGTTCTTAGAATGTGACTGAGTGCAGGCACATGAAGAAACCTCCCGCTGATACCTAAAATCATCAGAGAAAGAAACAATGTCTTTGGATAGACTTCTGCCATTTATCTTCCTATACCTAAAAAAAGTAGCCTTTTAGTTGCTGTTTCATGAAACGAGGCATGCTGGAAAGCTTAGCAAATCCATTTGGAAAGGAGGAATCTGACAGCCTGTAAACCATTTGACAGTATAATGTTTCTGTTATATGTCTGATTTTTACCCAGGTCCTTGGCAGCACGATTGCATTTTCGATCCGGTACCAACTGGTGCGCTTGTTTTATGATGTCTGACTGGACTGTCAGGAGCGAGGGAAAGAGTTCTACCTGCCAGTGCATTTTCTCCAGTTGCTTGACCAAATGATTCAACTGATGATGCTCCCATCCTCTGGGAACCTCAGAATACCTGTCAAAACGCAAGCAACTGCTTTGCGTGGGCTAGTTTTGAACCGGGATGTTCTTTGTGCACCAAAGGCTTTTGTCCAGTTCTGTGATAGAAAAGATTCACTGCTACTTGGACATCATTGTTACTAGGAATACCTTTTAGAGGGGAAGCAAATGACAGCACTTAGGGAAAGTGGGAAAGATGGAATCTAACATCTAACAAAGACATTACTGTTCACCAAGAGAGAAAACAGCAACTTTAATTTCTGTGAGCAGAATAAGTAAACCAGACTCGGTTCCTGGCTTCTCCAGTCCTGTTCTTGGTCCATGGACATGGAATGACGTGTTATAACCCGTACTCAAAACTCAGAGTGCTCCAAGAATAAAAGAATTCATGGTACTCTTTCCCCTGCAGTGCTTTGCCTCGACAATATGGACATGCAGTGAAACTAGGTTGTGTGATCCATCTCTAGCTTTCTACCCTGTTAGGCAGCTGATCATTTCTGCAGTGGACACTCCCTCCTTTTTTATGGCTACTGGGAATGTTCCTGCTGATGAGCTTTTAATTCTGAATACCTTTATCATCTGCCTTCCTCTCTGGAAGAGGACACGTCTGGAACAGGCCAGCAGAGTAAGGATCACCATGTCCTTTTCTTAACAGGGCATCAATGAGATCCTTTTATTAATGTGGAACTCAGACTCTGCTGACTGCCAATCCCTTTTTCTCAAACGCAAATAATTATATATAGAGCAGTATTTAGCACCATAGTTCAACACAGAATTGCTACCTACCCAACAGAAAAACAAAGAACAGCCATTGGGGTACCAGGTTATAGTCTTTGCAAGAGCAGTGCTAGTGAAAGTGAAATAATGCAGCAGCAGAAACAGGGATGCTGAGGTGGCTAAGAGTAGAAATTGCCAGGTCCAGTACCCCAATAGATGCAAGGGCACTGCACCTCCCCACACCCAAGTCCAGCTAGTAACAAGGCCTGGAATGTATTACCAGAAGGCAAAAATGCCTGTGTCCAGTGGCACTGATCAACACAGAGAACACACAGCACTCAAGTACAAATGGTGTGAGTGGCTGAATCCTCTTCCTCCTCTCCAGCTGATCAGCTTGTAAGTCTACTAGTACAGTATATTCATTAACACAAACATCATGAAATCATTCAGTACCTGGCCTTAAAGAGTCTGTCCAGTAACCAGCTGCTGGATTTCCTGGCATCAGGGCACATGAAAAGAGAAATTAATCTCCCTGCTAGCTGATCTAGGAATGTGGCCTTCCAATAGGTACTTCTCAGGCAGCCACCCCATTTTCCCCAGTAAGCTGGCTTAGCCCTACCTCCAGTAAGCATCCTGCTGACCCTGATCTCGCCCATACCTGGTCCTGGGCTCAAAGCCCGTTCTCCTACTTGCTCTCTAGTCTGGCTCCTTCGCTAGGGATCACACATGGTTGCATTCCACATAGCCCTGGTCCCTCCCTGCATGTGCTGAAGTTTCCCATTTGCTGGAACCACTGGCTGCTCTGATCTGTGTCCTAATCCCAGTTGCTGGCACTTAGACCTCCAGAGGCACACAGTGTAGACAGTCTGCTTACTCTGGGGAAAAAAACATACAAGTTGGGTTAAGTAAGACAGCACAGACTGCAGAGATAATTCTTACTGATCAGCAACATTTTAAAACATTACCACTTTCTTCACTTTTATTTTTCCTTCAATGTTCCCATGGGTTTTTTTCTCCTAATCCACTTTGACTCCTTACTCTCCTTTGATGCTTCTCTTAACATACCCATATTAGAAACCCATAATATATCTCACACATTCCCAGAATTCCCTAAAAAGGATCTCATGGTAGGTTTTTTCACATCCCTAACTGCTCTTCCTCCCATGTACCACCCTAAGGCAAATGCCCCTACAGACAGGGATACCTCTGAGTCTGTAGGCATCCCGGGAGCCCCTGTACCTCGCTCTGGGTGGAATGCGGGCGCAGGGCCCGGCTCCAGCCCTCACACTCGCCCGGCCGGGCGGCACCGAGGGCTCTGTGGGATCGGCGTCCCCCGCCGAGGGCGGGCCGGCATCGCGCATGCTCGCTGAGGCCGGCGGCGGCGCCCCACTAACGGCCTCGGCGTGGTTTAAATTTGGCGCCTCGCTCGCTGATTGGTCGGACCCCGCGGCCAACACATTCAGAGCAAGCGCGTTGGTATCACACAAGCGACCAGTCAGCAAAAAGCTTCTTCCGGCCAACGGACCAATAGCTAGGGGCGGTGGCGCTGTCCAATGAGCTGGGCCCTACTTGGCGGGAGGTTATAAAAATGCCGGGCGCGGCGCCTCAGCCGCATCGGTTCAGCAGCGGAGGCAGGCGCCATGTCCGGCCGTGGCAAGAGCGGCGGTAAGGCCCGTGCTAAGGCCAAGTCTCGCTCGTCCCGGGCTGGGCTGCAGTTCCCGGTAGGGCGCGTTCACCGACTGCTGCGGCGCGGGCACTACGCGGAGCGGGTGGGGGCTGGTGCGCCCGTCTATCTGGCGGCCGTGCTCGAGTACCTGACCGCGGAGATCCTGGAGCTCGCGGGCAACGCGGCCCGCGACAACAAGAAGACGCGCATCATCCCCCGCCACCTGCAGCTAGCGGTGCGCAACGACGAGGAGCTCAACAAGCTGTTGGGCGGCGTTACCATCGCGCAGGGCGGCGTCCTGCCCAACATTCAGGCCGTGCTGCTGCCCAAGAAGACCGTCAAGAGGGGCAGTGGGCAGCAGTCGCAGGAGTACTAGGCCGGCCCTCCGGCCCAACTCAAAGGCCCTTTTCAGGGCCACCCCATTGCTCACCGGGAGAGCTGCGATCCGCGGAGGAGGGAAGGGGACGAGAGGCGTGGCTGGGGGTGGGGGGGGAAGCGGCCCGGGGCCAGCCAGTCAGACACTGAGCGTGAGAGAGCTGCTCCGTAAGGACCCGTTATTTTAACTCTTAACTATCTCTGGTACATTCAGTGGACGCTGCCTAGAAAATAAAACTGCTTTATTTACAAAACAGGAGCCCAACACGGCGTTACAGTGTTTCTGCAAGGCACCGTAACACTCATACCCTGCTCAGAGAATGCCGACCTAGTAGCAAGTGCAGGAAGCCACAGTATCTGCAATTTGGGCTCCCCCTTCACTGGCAAGTGTAGCTAGCTGGCTCTCATGACTTTTGTGGACAAACATACAAGAGAAACCAAAATGGCTCTCCACTCCCTCATTTAATACTAGCCAATCTAGCTAGTATAGCTAATATATATATATATAATCAATCTAATACTAGCCAATTGGCCACTATATCAGGTGCATCTACCTGATAATGGTGAACTTAATTTACCTTCACTAAGGCCAAGGGTGAATGTAGCACCTCTGCTACTTTACTATAAGGAACATGGTATCAGGAACCTAACTGGGAGCCTTCAGTGATCCAGTGCGTGAAAATTCCCAAACAATGACTCCCAAAAGCACTCAGCACAGCATTTTAGGACCAGCACAGTTGCAGATCCAATTATAACCCCATGGGCACTTTGCTCCTAAATGGAATTGAACACTTAAAGGTTTTTATTTTATTTTTAATTTTTTCTTTTAGCTCTCTAGCTACAAAAATTGTTGACAATACTTCATAGAGATGCTTAACAATTTAGAGAAATGTGGAGAGGGGTGAAAACTGAAGAGCAGAAACTACTCAAGTTAACTTCATATTTCAGGATTTTTGCACCCAAACATCAGGTAAGACTGGTGTGAATGTTGAAATAAATCCCTCCAGAGGATCACGATGCAGCTGCACAGACTTGTAGCTAGAGTTGTAGCACTCCTGCTGGCCACACCCCAGGTTCAGCGGGCATCATTGAGCTGCCTTGCCACGCTGAGGATATGCTTTGCTCCCTTGCTCAGAAGTAAACTAGCTAGTTCAACACCCAGGTTCTCTGCAGCTTCCTGGGCCTGACCAGGAACATTCTTGGCTGTGATGCCAACATGCTGCACGTCATCATTCGGTCCATCTTCACTCTGCAAATATGAACACCTCAAAGTAAGGCAGCAGGAAAACAGTGGGGAAGGAATTAAGACACCCATGAAACAGGGGAAAACCCAGTCTGAAGAGCCTCAAGAACAGTGTGCTGTTACAGGTTACAGGAAACCAGACCAAATATAGTCTATTTGTAAAGGCCTGGTTTTTGTCATTTAGCTCCAGGTTTGAATTCTGAAGGCACCATGATTCCCATACCTGATGGGGATAACTGACACCGGTCTGCATGGTCTCCTTCAGGCTATCAGATCCATCCAAGCTGTACACTGCTCCTGTCAAATACAACTTGGAAAAATATACAGAATGGATTATTACCACATTAACAAACAAACAGGCAGCCTCTTTAAAAAACCCCCTCTTTAAAAAACCCCACCCAATATACAAAGCTAAGTCTGGCAGGAAGGGCTTTTGTCTTACAGTGGGATCAGCATGAATAGCAGTACAATACAAGTATAAAGAAAAGTAATCCCTGTTAGGGAAGATGTGACGTCTCACGGAAAAGGCTGAAGTTTTTTCTAGTTTCCCACCTCCTTAATCACACTGCACTGTCTAAAAACAGGTTTGATATGGGTCAAAAGCAATACTTTCAGACCTCAGGACAGCATGAAATAAGCAGCAGGGGTGGAGGGAGGAATCTGGTATATATTATAAGGGAATTTTCTGAAAGACAGCTTCAGTAGCCAGACCCATTCTTGTACTCCTGCTTTGGACACAAACACATAAGGGTCAAGTCAGGATACTATCTGCCCTAACTGGCTATAAAGATACCTGCTGAAATTAGCTTCAGGAAAAGATACTGAAACATGCACACACTTGGAACAGGTTCTCAGAAATAATCGATGGAAAATACAAAGTACTCCTCACCTGGCCATCCTTCAGCAGGGTGTTGACAGCAACAGGGACGCTACATCCACCCTCCTAAAACACAAAGCAGCTGACACTGAGGCTCCTACCCAACACACTCAAAGCAGAGGCCTCTGAAAAGTTTAGGCTGCACACAACCCTGCCCATCACTCTTCTGGCCCTTTTCGATTCAGAAGTACTGTCCTTTGCAGTTTTAGAGAAGTGCAACAGATTTCCCATACTATGGCATCAAGTAAACTAGCAGATCAGTATTTACTGCTGCAGGCAGAGGAAGGGTGCCAGACCTACCAAACGCTTCATAAAGGCTCTCTCAGCAATGCAGCGCAACACAGTGTCTGCATCATGCAGGGCAGATACCATATTCAGTATCTCTTGGTCTTTGGCTCGAACTTCCACTGCTAAGGCACCCTAGAAGAAGAAACACACAACAAAATGTAATTCTTCAACTTCATACATCAGCACTGAGCATGAAACAGAACTCAGAGGCTCAGACCCTTTTCACCAAGGGAAAAAGAATGTTCACAGAAATTAACTGCGATACACTCCACTGGCTGCAGGGTTGTCCTACAGTAGCTGCTATAAACAGAAGATCAGGACTTATTCAGGCAAGTGTTAAAGATCATGCTACCACCTCAAACCATTCTAGAACTCTGCAGGTACTTGACAAATGCATGATCAAAATCACTTTTCCAGAATGAATGTGGGCATTTGTCACTTGCAATCACTAACAGATCACCAGCTCTGGTTTAGCAAGTTTGATACTAGCTGCATAAGCTCAGCCATGCAGCCAGCATGGACTAGAACAGTTTGCCCACCCAAAACCAGGAGCACTAAGAATGTGCTCCAAGGCAGGTGTTTCAGCTCCACCCTGCAGGAGTCAGGACACCATGCACAAAGGAGGGAGCATCACAGGCCAAAGACACAGCAGTGGCTTTGCACAGTTAATCCTGGTGCAGCATCATACTGACCCTGCCAGAACATGCCCCATATCTTCCGTGTTACCCCGCTCTAGCTGTGCATGGATTTACCTTTCCCATTTACTGTTTTTAATATTACTGATAGGAACCAGCCCCTAACACACTGGGGAGAAGAGCAGACTTCCAGTCTCCTAACAAGCTGAGCCTCAAACAGTGTAACAGCCAACAAAAGAGATCAAAGTACTTTTCTGATAACCAAGAGATGAGAAGTCTTCATCACAGTTAACTACTCAGATATATCATATTGCTGTGGCTTTCAGTGCCCTTTAAGGAACAAAAGTTGTAAAGTACCTGTCCGACAGCATACAGACAATCTTCAGGACCTAGGAGCTGGAAGAAAGTAAAATCAAGAGTTAACTCAAGTTGAATTGTTCACAATATAGAAAACAAGAGCCAGATTCCTGCCTCTTATACTAATTGATTTCACGTCAGACCAAAGAAGTATCAGCTCTCCCTTCCCATGCCTCAGTGTTTCCACCACAAAAGTGAGATAACACACTTTCCATCAACTGAAGTGTAACACTGTGAATTAGCTAATCACTAAAATCTCAGCCTTGCACACTGCTGCGTTGCTAGACACGAGTGCTTTGAAGTGCTATGAGATAATCAGATTACAAACTGTTACTGAACCATGGAAAGCTGAACATGAAAAATTTCTGTATGAAAAAAAAAAAGCAACCAACCAAAAAACCCAACCACTCCTCCTTCCAGAAGTGCCTCAAATCAAAGCTAACACAGCAATGGAGTCAGGAGATTGCATGCTTATCTTGGATAGGACAACCACAAGGTCTGAAGGGCAAACAGTTGGTATTTCAGCAGAGAATGGTATTTTCTGCTCTGCTGCACCTCACCTGGCCAATGCGATTTTCCCAGCCCATTCTCTTCAGCCCAGCAGCAGCCAGGATGATGGCACTGAAGTCTTCCTTCTCATCCAGCTTTTTTAAACGGGTATTTAAGTTTCCTCTCTGTAGAAGTGATTAAGCAAGCATAGCAACAACCGGAAAACAGGCCTACAACCAGCTGAGTCTTTACAGACTGTACAGAATCCAACAGTCTCCAAATGAGAATGCCAGTACCATCCTGAAAGAAGTGTTAAATATGCACAATTGTTTCTTAAAATAGAATTTTGCCAAGTATTATGGAATATTAATTCAAACGCTGAGTCTACAAAGATACGCACACCACTGAAGTACACTATTAGCACCCAACTCCTTCTGCACTGCAAAGAACTCTGCTCCTAGGACTGAAGTAACAATGCCTTTTCTCAGTAGGTCAGCCACCCACAACGGAATTAGTGGTCCAAACAACATCCAGGGTTACTGGAAACCCAGCAACATTTGGTCACACACCCGTGACAAACACACAGGAGGCACCGTCATGCAGTTTTTCAAACACTGCAAAACATACAATTCATCTGTACGCTGAACCCCCAGCTGGATCAAGGCTGGCTGCTTCTTCACAGCCTCATGAGAAGCACAGGACAGAATGGCTACAGTGCTACCTCCCCCTCAGAACAGGCTAGTGGAAAACAGCCTTTGAGGAAGCAGTTTGTTCTTGTAAGTCAGGTGGCACAAATCAGCCTCCAATCTAGATTTTACACAAAGTTGTACTTTCCTGTTTGCAGCTTTACCCAGCTCCCACAGCTTGCCAGGAAAGGATACAATATCCCTGAATTCTAAATGAGGGAACTTCTTCTTGAGCTGAGCTGCTCTCCGAAGTGAACTGGTTCCAATCACACTATAGGGAAAAATATAATCACTGAAATCCAGAACACTCCTAACAGTTACCTCCAGCCACATATATGACAGAAGTTTCAAGGAAACAAATAGTAACTTTTTTTTTTTTTCAGTTGAAATGAAGATCAAAAAACCAGTCAAATGATTTGTATCTCCCTAGAAGAAAGAAAACCACTCTGTGCAGTTTAGCACATAGCGTGTCTGAAGCAACTCCCAAGGAGCCAATTTACAGGATATGCTTCTGATGAGTCCCTAGCTACTGTCAAGGACTGACGAAACCTCACTGAAAGACAATATTTTTCACAGAAAAAAGACTCCACTGCCCCAAAATGAACCAGACAAAGCCAGATAACTAAGTAATGAAGTGACTAAAACAGAGGAACTTTATCAAAGACAGGAATGCAGTAAGCAGAGGACCTTTGAGTATATAACTGGAAACCACAGATAACTGCAAGTCTGGGCATTTCCTTTCTTGAGATATATACTGTTCACTTCTTTTCACAGAATCATATTATATGCTGATTTGGAAGGGACCCATCAGGATCACTGAGTTCCAACTCCTAGCCCTGTGTAGCACACCCCAAGAATCCCACCATGTGCCTGAGAGGGTTTTCCAAATACTCCGTGACCTCTGTCAGCCTTGGTGCTGTGACCACTCCCCTGAGGAGCCTGTTCCAGTGCTGAACCATTCTCTGGGTGATGAACCTTTTCTCGATATCCAACCTAAACCTTCCCTGATTCAGCTTCATGCAGTTTCCTTGAGTCCTGTCTCTGGTCATGAGACTGAAGAAATCAGTATGTACCCTTCTGCTTCCTCCTTTTGGTAACCTGAAACCTAAACCAGATGTGATTTTCCTGCTATCCAAATGCACAGAAACACAAGTCTTTGTGTCATGGCTAGTTTATTTCTTTCACTTTAATATATAAAAAAATATCTTTCTAACAGCTACCTTAATCTGAGTAATTTCACTCATCTGTCTCAGACAAAGGATTCCAATAATCTCTATGGAAAGACAGGTCATTAAAAATGGAGAAACCACAAGAAAGTGATGCCAAAAACACAAGGAAGAAATCAGAATAGGTTGAGTGAGAACAGAAGCACAGTTCAGGTCCGTGAAAGCTATAATCCTGCACCAGACACCCCGTGTGCATTGTATGCATTCCCTAGCAGTAGGCGGAACACCAAGGAGCAGGAATTCACAAGAGATCATGGCAAGAAAGGTTCTAACTTGAGAAAGCATTGCCACTCAAGGGTGGCTTGAGAGATGAACCTCACTCCTGGGAGACAGCGTTACTTTTTCTAGCAAGTGGCTCCAAGTTAATGCCTGTGGAATGCTCACAAAAGGCAGTGTAAAAACCACTACAGGATAAAGCACTGAGCTGACTGACTTGCCAATGGAAAATATCAACCACATGACCCCTTCTGTTTTTACTCCTGTCTTCCCCTTCTCCCACTCACCTCTTTTCAGGAAGGAGGCTCAGTGTTTTTCCACAGTTTTTGGGATGAAAGACAACAGCGTCAAGTGGGTTTTCCCTTCTGCAAAATAATGCAAGTGCAGAATGCCTTACACATCATTTAAGGCAAGTCTGGTAAGGTCAACAGTTCTGCTATCATTTCCTGGAAGAACTACCTCTGGCTCCAAAATACTTCATCATCACTGTACAAGCAAGAATTTTCAGCACACCTGCCAGCTATGGAACACTAGGGCAGCCTTAGTGTTCCACTGGAGCTTCCACTGTTTGGAGACCAATGGCAGGACCTACACTGCCTTTGCTCTCCTTTACCAACACTATAAAATGCAAGACTCTCAAGAGAATCAAGCCTCATGTCCACACTTACTTGCAGACAGCGCCAATCGTAAAGCCAGGAGGAAGAGAAGTTGGCAGGTCCTTCAGGGAGTGAACCACAAGGTCAACCCTAAAAATTAGAGGATAGTAATCAGAGAACAGTGGAGCTCATGTGGGGATCTACCAGAAGCCTTCAGGTCACCTACAGAAAAGTTTGAACCTCCTCTGGGAATTAATTTGGAGAAGGGAGAAGAATTTCTGGCTTCCATAGCCAGGATTACTATACAGATTTTGTGTTACCCCTAAAAGGCTATTTCACCTTTCTCTGTCTCTCTTCTCCCCTTACCCAGTGATGAAAGACACTTAACAAACAATCAGATTGAATGAGGAGAAGATGCTGGAGATGTTCACACGGAGAGACTCACTGTACCAAAATGCATCAGTATGAGGGTTGGTATTATGTGTCAAACTTTAAGTAACAACAAGCCAAACTACAGGCTACCTGTTTTGTCACACAGGAACCGAGCATAACTGTAAACACTTGAGTCTCCAATAGCTTTTCACCAACTTCACTGAAAATGTAGTATGATGTAACTATGTAGCAGAGATGCAGAAGAATACCTTTGTTTTTAAACATACTTTAACTAAGGCACCACTGAAACCCTCCTCAGAATATTGAAAAGAAAGAGAGATTAAATAACAAAAAAAAATCTCCCAACAGCTCAAACCCACAAAACCAGCACTAATCTCTCTCTGCTCAGGCACCTGAAGCAAGATTTTTTGTAGAGACAAGTTGCACAGAACACAGCACAATTTGCCCATGTCAAATTCTCCTGCACATTTAGCTTGCATAAGTTAATAAATTTTAACTTTTACAGGATGACAATAAATCTGTTTCTCAATACATTATCACCAATAAGAAAAATATTTTTTAAAAAATATATTCATAAGTATTAATCATATGAGATCACATCCTCCCTGTGTATCACAGCATGTAATACACAAATAACAGAAAAAAACCTAACTGGGGCAGACCAAGTGACACAACAGCTCCACTTCAAAATACATGGCCTGAGCCCAGGGTAGAGAGAAAAAAAGGGGGAAAAAAAAAAAGACAGTGACTTATCAATGGATTACTTTTAGCCCGAGAGGTACCAGGACTGAAGGAAAGTAGATCACTTATGCAGCAAGCCAAATATGTCCAAAGAGCACCAAATGCTAAGGAGAAAGACAAAACAGTAAGTTCTTACTCATTTCTTTCAAGTGCATTTTCCAACTCCTTGGTGAAGAGGCTCTTCTCTCCAATCTACACATAAATGGGAAAACATAAATCACAAAAGAAACATCAGCCAATATAACATAAATACAATTAGTTCTTGAATAAAGGAAGATCCTTTACCTTGGAAAGTGCTGTATCCAAGATCTTGTCCCCAGTTGTTGACATGGCCACTGCTCAGAGACAGTACAGGTAAAATGTGAGGCTTGATAAAAGCACAGGGCTTAGGCTGAAAATATCTGTGCAAAATGCCACGAGCAGTCACACACTACTGTGTGAACACTGACTCAAGCTCAATACAAGAGCAGCTCACTTCTAGAAATACATTGCACTTAAGACAAGTGAAACTGAGACTTCTTTCACTGTCCTCAAAAACAAAAGCAAGGTGAAAGAGGGCAGGTTTGGGGAAGAGCTGACCCAGTGGAAACTGCCACGGTCTGTCTCTGGAGTGCCAGTGAACACATGTAAAGCAGCTCTCTTCAGTGTATGGCTGAGCTCCTCTTATTCCTGTTGAAAGCCTTGAGCCCCAGACCAGAAAATGCTCCTAATGCTCAGAGGGACGCAGCCAGAACAATACAAAGACTGCAAATGTAGCAACACGACACCATATCCATCGCATACTCAGCACTTAAATCATTAAGGGCTTATGAAATCCAGCTATCTCCCCTAGAAGAAACAAGCAGCAGCAGTTGCTCGGCCACACAACTGAACTGAATTCAGATGGCACCCTCAGATAAATCTAGACAGACCTCTTCCTCCTGACTCTACACACACCTCTTGCACACAAAGATAACCCACTGGCTCCTCTCCTTGCCATCTACCCCAGGGCAACATCCAAATAAACAACTTACCAATCTCAAAGTGGAGGTCAGGGTATAGCTCACGGAGCATGGTAACTACACTGTCGGTCTGAATCCGGGCCAGCTACAAGGAAGCAGAAAACAAAGTCCTAAAGAAAGAGCACATTGTCCATACAGTAGCTAAGGAGGCTTTGCCACTCTCCCACAGCCAGGCACGCACGACCAGGACATTCCCTCTAAATCAAAAGCATTAGAAATAGGTTGCCTCAAGTTAAATCACTCATAGGTACAAACTCCTTGAACTGTGTGAACTCCTATAATGACCAGAACACTTCACTGAAGAACTTCTTTTATTGACCACAGTGCCACGACAACATCTCCCCATGTCCAGCATTACTGTGGTGCAACCAATGCAATGAATTTATTGAGTTAGGGAGAGTGATTACAACAGAAACCTACAGATCACAATTCTCATGCTTTCACTTCTTGGTTTCACCTATGTGGAACACAACTGCTGAATGATGACTGCTCATCAACAAGTGGGCAGGAAAGTATCCAAAACCATTATTCTGTTGCTCAGCGATGAAAGAACAACTCATATTGCATATTGCAACTGGGCTGGGGTTGAGGTTAGGATTAAAGCCTCCCGCTTTCTCTAAGAGTATGAATTTTACCAATACTGCACGCTTTAGGAAAAGCCAGTAGGATTTCACTGAGCTGGTGGAGAAATCCACAGTTAGTGTCAAATACAAGTTACTTATCCTCTACAGGAACAAAGACCTAGTTAGAGGTTCTACAAATACACACACACAAGTAATAGCTTACATCATCACATACAGCAAGAAACAGATCCCAAAGCAGTAAACTGCATGAAGAACATTCCATGGCATAAGAAAATCAGAACCAAGTAAAACACAATCACTAGTGTATCATGTTTCTGCACATGCAACTGGCAGCAGACTCAAGCAACTACAGATGAGTTTCAGCTTTTCTCCCACCGAAGGGCTCAAGACCCTTTGGTAATTAACGTCGTTCTCAGGACTGCAGTTCCCTACAAGTACAATGAATGTATGTAGCTGCCTCCCTTTGCAAAGTGCCCCAAAAGCCTCAGGTTATTACATGAGATAACATATATGCACGGTTATCTCCCTTGTCCTGATGTCTACGTAAAATGCCTTTGTGACAGCACGGAATTCTTCCTAGAACGTGCTACCAAAAGGAATGAGATTATCTCAATGCAAAGGCCTGAGAGGGTCGCTTATCTCCCTTTGCGAGGCTGTTCCCTCCCTGCTGTAGCCCGCTGGCAACAGATACCTTCTCTATCTCTGGATATGTCCCCCCCCGGCCTTTGAGCGGGCTGCAAGCATCAGTTATTGGGGGTTTTCCTACAAGAAAGACCACACTTGGCAAGTCGGTCCCAGCCAGATNCCCAGAGGCCCCGCCCCCCCGGGCCGGTCTGTGAGGGAGCGGCAGTGCCCGGCCACTCTGCTTTATTGGGGGCCGAGGGACAAAGCCAAATACAGGTGGCCGAGGACACCGCGGGGGATCCCCGTACAACACGAGAGGGCGTGGGGACAGGGCCTGGAGTCAGGTACTGCGCTTGGTGTGGATGAGCAGCTCCCGCTGCAGGCCAGCCTCGATCGTTGTAGCCGTCTTTCCCGAGGGCAAGTCCGTGATCAGGGTGAGCTTATTGAAGACACCGCGACCAAAGTAGTCAGCAACGACTGAGAAGCCATCATTTGAACACTTGAGCTGCCAGACACAAAGCAGCAGCATCAGCAAAAGCCTTCAGAGCCTCTTGCTTCTAGCCTCCTTCCTTTCTCCCCCTGCACTGAGAAGCCTCTGGTTTAGCAGACAGGGCAGCTCTTTGTTCAGTCCATGCAAGGGCTGGGTGTAGCAGAAGAACCTGCTAGGTTTTCTGACACTGGCCATTCCAGCTCCTGTTTCAATGCCACTTCTGAGCCATGCACCAAGGTAACAAGCAGCTGAATTAAGCAGGAAGTTGAGTGCCTCAACTGCTCTAGTTTCCACGTGTTAACATTTTCCAGCTAATGTCCCATTCTCACACTCACCAATTAATTAATCCTTAGGGAACACAAGGTAGGTGCCACATTTTGGTGCTGTCCCCATTCCAATTCACACTGTTCCCTTTCTCCCTAATTAGTTCTACAGAACCTGTTGACCAGCTATCACACTGACCAATAGGTCTCGAGGCCCACATGAGGGTCAGGTGAGGACAGATTCTCTCTTTCACCTTCACAGAGACAACAATGACTCTTCATGTCCTTTACACAATGCAGTCACCCTAGGGCCTAATGCCTCATTATCCAGTTAACATAACCTTGTTTACAAAATACTTTCAAGCCTTATCTGTCTCTACCAGTCTCCATTTACAGGTCTGTAAATTAATCTAAACTCTGTTTATTTCAACTTGGTAAGATAGGCAATGTTACCCTACCTGATGCTGAAACTGGTCATGCAGATCTCTCTTCTGCTCCTGGGCTCGGATCATGTCCATCACTTTGCGATTTTCTGGCATGCAAGTAGGACATTCTGAATCACTCTCAGAGTAGCTTTCAAAGCAGTGCTGGTGAAAGGAATGACCACACAGGAAGTGGACTGAAGGGAGCTCCAATGCACTGGTGCAAATGCTACACTTGGTCTTCTGAAAAATCTTGGGACTGAGTGACAAGATGGAAAAGCATGAGAAAGACAAACTACACTTCACCTTACTAAAAGACAACAGCAGTTCTGTCCTTGAATAGGACTAGACAAGACAGCACACATTCCTGCACCTTGTTTTTAGCTCTTCAATTTCCAGGCGGATCCTCGTAGTTTCTTCTCGGTATTTCTGAATTCTCTGCTCATCCTGCTCTATCTGGCGGCTTTGCTTCTGCAGCTTGTTGACAAGATAATCCTTAATCACAGACAGGGTGGCTGTGGAGTTATGAGCCAGCGTCTGCACAACTGAGAGCAACTGAGATGTTAGTTTAAACACAAGAACAAAAACTGCAGCTATGCTTGTACTGCCAGGGCAGACTGCTTTCCTGGGACAGGCCACTTACAGGCAAAGGCAGCTGCATTCTCATGGAATTGGAAGAGCTCACTTAAACATTTTCTTTCAGTTTGATCTCTTCCAGAAATGGGCGACTGGGAGCATGTCTGGATAACTCAGACCAAAAGGGACAAAGGAAGGATCTAGTAGTGGATTGGATTTTAGTTCTCCACCAAGGCTCAACAGGAGTTTCAGCACACCCTGCACTGCCCCACACTGACTGACAGAAACAATGCATGAAACATCTCACTGATACTGCAGATCTTTCTCCCTAACTAGGGAGCTGTGACTGACATTGTTGTTCCCTATGGAGCAGGTTATTACATCAAATAGTAGGCTCCAATTTCATTGATTCTTGTAATGTCTGATCTACAGAAAGCACTACAAACTAGTCTGGGTTGGAGTCTTTTGTGATTTGTTTTTCTGGTTTTTGCTTGGGCTGGGGTTCTATGGCAGGGGAGGCTGAGGGGTGAATGTCATATATCATTACCAAGCAGGGGAGGCATAAGATTCTTGTTCTCGATGTGTTTCAGCACTGCAGCAATATACTCCTTGCAGTTCTCCTCCTTCCGTGCAAAGTAGCTGAGAGCCTGTTCCCAGAGACTGGCCTCTTGGTCGCCATACAACTCACACACCTCAATCACCTTCTTGTACTGCTCATTCTGCATGTGGTAGTGCATGATCTGTTGGAAACTATGGGAGAAAGACTCAGCTGCAACAATCCATCTTGCCCTTTGAGGTTTTACAGGGACCTCAGGTTTTTACCCAGCCATGCAATCCCCAGACTCACACAGAAGCCAAAGACAAGTCTTTTTTTCACTCTATATAACTGCCTTGCTTCAACAGTGAGGTATTTCTGCAGAGCAATCATCTACCATGCCCATCTTGAGACACTAAAGAGGTCACTACCATTAATGGTACAGACATTTATGGCTCAGAAATCACTGCAGTGGGGGCAAGAGGGGAAGGCCAGGACTCTAAAGAGGAGAGTAACACTCACAGTTTGCCCTGCTCATAGAGGTAGAGAACACCATCCTTGAAATTGTGCATCTGACATAAGACCAAGGCCTTATCAAAGACTGTTTTAAACCTTCCGCTCTTCAGGAGGGTGAGGGCTTCATTGTGCAACTTCTCCTTGATCTACAAAGAAAGAAAGAAGGGGGAGAGGTCAAGAAGAGGAGCCAGGCACACCCACATACACACTATTTTGCACTATGACCTGACAATTTGGAGCTCTTTCATGCAGGTCAGTTTTGGTACTTGCTCTTTAACCCTTTGAAGCAAACAGGACATGATTTTCTTTGCCCAAACAGCCAACATCCTCACAGATCTAGGCGAGCAACTAAAGATACTTTTGTGGGCAAGCCATCTGCTCACAGAGGCTGTATTGTCTGAAATCTGTCCTTAAATGACATACAAACAAAACAAGCTCAGCCATCCTGAAGGGAATATTCTCCCAGATACTAGGCTGCTTTCCCATTTCTGTGCTATTTGTCCAGCCAGCATATGTATTGCCTCATGTTGTCAATGCCCAGCTGGAAAGGGCATTGCAGGAATGCAAATATGACTCACAGACACCAAATCTTTCCCTCAAAACACAATGCTGGAGGAGCTCAAACCTGCTCATCTTGTTCATGTGCCCAGTTCTGCAGTCGAAGTTCCAGTAAGGTGTCATAGACACCCTGTGGAGAGTCAGCCTGCACCTCAGTCATGTGCTCCAGAAAAGCTTTCAGTTCTCGGGAATTGTTTGCAAAGACTGGGATGAACTCCTCTGAATTAGCCTGTAAAACAGTCAGAAAAAGACAAGCATGGACATCAGTCTAAGCCACACTAGTGCTTCCTTCCTGCCATGAGGAATGTTTGTTTCCAGAGTCTCAGACAGGACAGATACAGCACAATACAGGATGCTGACAACATCAAGGATCAGTCCTGAGCAATAACTTTAAGAGGTCCCCTGCCTCTAGGACTACCAGTACATCAGAATGGGGCTTCTCAGAATCATGGAATAGTTTGGGTGGGGAGGGAACTTTAAAGTTCTAGTCCAATACCCCTGCAAAGAGCTGAGACATCTTCCATTTCATCAGGTTGCTCAGGTCCACATCCAACCTGACTTGAGTGTTTCCAGGGATGGGGCCATCTACCAATTCTCTGGGCAACCTGGTTCAGTGTTTCACCAACCTCATTATAAAAAGTTCCTATCAAGTCTAAATCTGCTCTCTTTTACTTTAAAATTATTACCTCTTGTAGCATCGCAACAGGCCCTGTAAAAAAGTTTGTTCTCATCTTTCCTATAAATTGAGTACTGAAAGGCTGCAATGAGGTCTCCCTGAAGCCTTCCCTTATCCAGACTGGACAAACCCATCTCACTCAGCCTTTCTTCAGAGCAGGTGTGTGTTCCATCCCTCTGATCATTTTTATAGCCCTACTCTGGACCCACTCCAAAAGGTCCATGTCTCTTCTGTGCTAAGCGTTCCAGAGCTAGACACAGTATTCCAAGTGGGGTCTCATCTGAGCAGTTTATTAAGTTATAATTCTCATTATACCTAAAANGCTGTAGCCCGCTGGCAACAGATACCTTCTCTATCTCTGGATATGTCCCCCCCCGGCCTTTGAGCGGGCTGCAAGCATCAGTTATTGGGGGTTTTCCTACAAGAAAGACCACACTTGGCAAGTCGGTCCCAGCCAGATCCGGGAGAGACCCACGCCCCCGGCCCCTGCACCACGACAGCGCTAACAGAGCTGACCGTCCCCTGGGTTCCGAAGGAAGGGCTTTCCAAACTTCTTCCCGGAATTCCACGGCAGAGTCGAAAGGCGCGAACTCGGGAAGCTCAGGCCGCTCCTCAGCCCCGTGAAGCGCGCAGACCCTGCGCCGCCCGCGACGAAGCGGCTGCCCGGGCGGGAACACTCCCCGCACCCCCAACCTGCCGCTGCCTACCTGGCTTCGGCGGGTGCCCACGCGGATCGCTCTGCCATCCACGCCGTTCTCTTTCTGCGGCAGCAGCGGGTCGGCTCCCGCTCCGTCGGCCGCCCNGCTGCAATGAGGTCTCCCTGAAGCCTTCCCTTATCCAGACTGGACAAACCCATCTCACTCAGCCTTTCTTCAGAGCAGGTGTGTGTTCCATCCCTCTGATCATTTTTATAGCCCTACTCTGGACCCACTCCAAAAGGTCCATGTCTCTTCTGTGCTAAGCGTTCCAGAGCTAGACACAGTATTCCAAGTGGGGTCTCATCTGAGCAGTTTATTAAGTTATAATTCTCATTATACCTAAAACATCAGGATGGCAACACAGGGTATGCAGAAGCACTCACTGCAAGGTTACTACTGGAGAGCAACAACTCTCAGTCAACATAAACCCTACCTTTTTTCCTTCTAGCATCCCAGGGCCTTCATTGCCTCCCGAGGGACGGTAATCAGTGCAAAGGATCTTCAGCAATTCAGTCGTCTCATTAGGGACATGGTGCATCAGGATTTTACCATATCGCTTCATGTTGCTCTCTGCCTGTTCAAAGGGCAGTTTTCCAATGTAGTGCAAAGCCTCTTGGTAGTTCTGTGAAGAAAGACAACAAAACAATCACAGGATACTGGCCTCTGCTCTCTACTTTGAGCTTAGGACAGAAAGCATTGAAGACATGCTGTGAGTATGCCACAAATACCATTTGCTCTGAATTATCACCTAGTTCACTATTCCTGCCCATTTTCCTCCTCAGGGAGAAAGACTGGATACAGCCTGGGGGAAACACTTAGATGAATCCCCAACTAAGCACTCTTGCTCCTCTTAAAGGGCACTGTAAAAAGCCACATCAGAAAGAAAACAAGATCTTCTGATTTCCCCATCTGCCAAAAGCAGAAAGGCAACACACCAACAGCAACGAGTATTGCTGCTGCTGCTGCTCTCATCAGCATGCTATCCTCAGCAAAAAGGTCAGTGAAATTATATTCTCACTAAAGAGGAGGCTAGGGAATTGGTATTCTCCCCAGTAAGAACACATGTGCAGTTATGTCTCCTCACCTTGATGTCCTCTAACTGGATTTTGAGGTACCATTCATGATGCTCATGCTTCTCTGCCAGGTACACGGCATGGGAGTAGTAACCAGCTTGGCGAAGCACCTTGATAGCCGTTTCCACATCAAAGTGGACCTCACTCTCACTTGTCTCCAAGAACAAAAGCAAAGAGATGGTCTCTCAGAAAAATTCTAACAGTCCAGAAGCAGTAATCACTTATGTCAGAGGAGGAAAACATGAGCAGGGACAATCATGGTACCTCTCATGCAAGGGAAAAATTACCCATGCAGAAAGGAAGGAGTCTAACCGCTTCTCATTTGCTTGCCAGTTGCACTGGCAGAAGCAAGCACACTCCACACCCAGATGGCAAACCAACCAAACTGAGAAAGTAAGCAAGAGTTTGGAAATAAAGGAGCAAAGACCAGGATACTGAGTGGTAAATTCATTATTCTCTCTGTTAACAGTCATAGAGGAGGGAATTTACAATGTCACCACAACCCCTTTATAATTATTATGATGACAAAAATGTAGCATGATTCCATGTCTCCCCAATACCTTAATGAACTCTTCCAGTTTGGAGCTGTCTTTGAGTTTGGTATAGCAATTCAGCAGAAGTGTAGTGTGGTCTGCATTGGCCAGAGACTGCAAATGGAGCATCTGTAGGTAAGCAGTAAGGTTGTGGATACGCTGAGCATCCAGGAATTTCCGAATAACATAAGATGGTTCTAGCTTCCCTATAGTTCTGTGAGGGGAAGAGTCATGTTACAAGATATTGTATACTCATGAAATCAAAATAAATGGAGAAATTAACAACAGAAGACAGAGAAGTCTTAACTCCAGCAGGTACTAACCCTCTTGGGACTGCTCAGCTATGCATCAGAAGCAACAACTAGTTATGGTGTAAGACCATCCTTCTGCACACACACTGATACAAAGGCCTTGACCAGGACAGCCATGGCAGCATACAAGGAGTTAATCTTCCCTTAAAGGTGGCAGTGAGAAGACAGATTAGGCTCTGAGCACAACAAACTGGTAAGCCAAAAAAAAGAGAGGAACAAAAGCTACATTTTCCTTCATTTCAGTCACATAACTCAAAGTCAGCTTTAAATGCTTATGCTCTAAACATGGAGCAGTTTAGCCACAGTTACTGTGACAGTTAAAGCAAGTCAAGGTAAAAAGACACGCTGACTCTCACTGCACGTCAGGGACTCCGGAGCATCAGCTCCACAATAATTTACCACTTTGTGGCACTTTAAAAACTGAACATGAAGTTTTCAGTAAGCCCCAAAACAAGGCTGCTCTGAGTTCTAATTTTATAAAACCCAAGATGATTTAAAACTGACATTGAATTGTTTGAGTACTTTCCAAGAAGACTGCCATACATGGTCAAATTCCATCATCTATCTTGCACAGAGTGATCCCTTCTTTATAATGATGTCACCAGGCCCATGAACATGAGTTTTAAAACATGAATTTTAACCATGTTAAAATTCATATTTTAACATGAATAATTTTACACTATTCATGTTAAAATATGATCAAAGGGAAGAACTTCATCCTAAGGTGTACAAAGTGATTTTCAAGCAACTTGTCCAAAGACTTTTAGTCTCACTGACATCCTTCTCTGTACAAGAAGAATTTTCACCTCAAGTCATACTTTTCTTTTGTTTTGGACTGTTTTAATTCCTGTGCCAAAACAGAAACCAAGGCCTTATGAGCTCCTACCCACAAGATCACAGCTCCACAGGACCCCCACGTACCGGATATACTGCTGGATGGCTCCGTCGTGGTTTCCCTTGTTGTAGAGATGATCGCCATACTGACGGAAAATCTCTGACAAACCATCGCTGTCCAAGTGGTGGCTCTTGGCCAGGTTAATGGCCATTTCAAATAAGTTCTTTCTGAAGAGCATCTGTTAAATACATGGTAAGAGCAGTATGAGAGAAATACCACCCCACAAAACAAGTTCAAACACACCTGGAAAACAAATTGTTTCTTCATCTTAGTGCACACATGTGCTTGGGCCTTTACACACCAATTGTCTTACAACACTGGCTATACCGAAAAGCTATTTGGTCACTTGTTATGTACTTCACTTACCTGAATGGTTCAATTTTTCAGTCTGCAGAGCCAGTACAATCTTACAGACATAAGGCAGAGACTAATAAGAAAACAAATTTACATGCCTCGAGTTTGGTTTGTGTATCCTTCTCCTGCAGTACATGGATCTTCCCGTCTCTGGTCAGTACATAGAGAGATCCCCACTCTGCCAAGACATCCACTATGTCATCAAAGATTGAGCTGTATGCAATGAATTTGTTGCACAAGTCATAGATATTCAGGACTTGTTTGTCTGAATTCTGTGCCTCGTTCCCAGCAAATTCTGACCTGGAGAGCAGAAGAAAGTTTTAGAAAACAAGAAGAACATAACTTGAAATTCTGATACCTGTTCAAACTAGGGATGTATAGAAAGCAAGACAAACAGAGTTCATTCAGGCAATTAAACTAAGTGGATCCTGAGGGAAACCACCACGTATTTATACACAAATTCCATCATCCTGCTACACTGAGAAATTCATAAGACTGGAAAAAACTCCCCCTCATTCAGCACATTTAATTGTGCTACTCTCACAATGGAAGTTAATCAATATATGGGTTGGGATGAACCTCAGCGTCTGACAGAGTCGCAATCTGCCCCCAGGAGCAAAGCTTCACGGGAAAGAAGGAGAAGGAGAAAAAGCATGAAGCTGCATGAGCAAAAAGAACTCATCTGTTTCAAGGAGCCCTACTTTGGAGAAGTCTTTCGGTCCTTGGAGACAATGATGAGGTACCCCCGATACCAGTGAACAATCAGCTTCTGTCCCTCGAAGGCAAAGCAGGGGCCACGTTCGTCTGGTTGGTAAAGGTACACACACTCATTGCCTGCCACAATGAACTGGAGATCCTGGGAGGGGTCACTGAGAGATGAACAGCGCAATCCACAACCGTGAGTGTCCAGCTCCAGGTGAGGATAGTCTTTCACTGAAAGCATATAAGACTACAGAGGAAACTCGAGGGTTTGGGGATCACTCTGAACTAGACTCTGAAACCAACAGAATTTGCAAGTCAGAGTCACATTTTTTTCAACTAGCTTCTCACCTGGATGTTCTCTGTGGTCACCACAAATAGATGTGTTGTTTTGCCAGACTGTCGAAAAGCAAGGCCAGTAACAGGGTAGCTGCCTTCGTGCAGGATCTGGGTCTTGCTATGCCGGTCTCGAGTGATGTCTCCTTTGGTAAGCACAACGCTCCCATCTGCAAAACCTGGGGAAGCAGACACACTGAACTATTACTTCTACAACACGCCTGAAATTTTATCCAGCATAAGTCAGGGAAGCTCCAGTCAGCAGCAACACCATGCTCGCTAGCATGGTATAAAGGGATTGCCACAGGTTCTCATGTGATCACTCCCCACTGCTCCAGTTACAGTTCAGAGCTGCCACACAACTGCACACAGCACTGTTCAGCAAGGGTTAACTTGCTTTCCACACACAAACTTTGCCTGCAGATTAATTTTGTTTGTCTGTATTTTGTTTTACAAATGGCCTTCCCATACTGCAACTGTTAACTTGCTTTCCACACACAAACTTCGCCTGCAGATTAATTTTGTTTGTCTGTATTCTTTTCTACAAATGGCCTTCCCATACTGCAACTGTTAACTTGCTTTCCACACACAAACTTTGCCTGCAGATTAATTTTGTTTGTCTGTATTTTGTTTTACAAATGGCCTTCCCATACTGCAACTGTTAACTTGCTTTCCACACACAAACTTCGCCTGCAGATTAATTTTGTTTGTCTGTATTTTGTTTTACAAATGGCCTTCCCATACTGCAACTGTTAACTTGCTTTCCACACACAAACTTCGCCTGCAGATTAATTTTGTTTGTCTGTATTTTGTTCTACAAATGGCCTTCCCATACTGCAACTGTAACTATAATTTCAAGTCTCTTGCTTATTCAAAACATACTACACACTGTAGAAAAGACCAGAGGGAGATTTTTTAAGAGAGAGTAAAACACACAGTTTTCATAGCTTGCCAACAGCCCCAGTCTTGTAAGTTGTTCCAGGGCTGAAGGCCACTGTACACACAGGGAAAGCTTTTTTGATTTCAGTGTAGGGACCAAGTCAGATGAGACCACTTGTAACCTCATCACATTACTGCTCTTATTCTGTCAGAAGAGTTAAGCAAGAAACATTACCAAGGAATAGTCAAATCCAAAAAGGGAAATTTGTTTTTTTCTCTGAAAAAAGGTTTGTATAACAAGCTTGAAAAAGTATCTCAGTAACATTAGGTATCACAAAACTTGCATTTTTTTCCTGTACCAACAGAAGCTAAATTTAGTACTAAGTTCAATAAATACAACTGGCAGGGAAAAGAGAACATCAAGTGAAAATACATGCTTCCAAGTATCAAAGTTATTAGTATAAAATATACACTCAGGCTAAATTTATGCATTTATCTCTGGAGCTCTAGGATAGCACAAGACACACTGTATCTCTGTGAGGATAATGTAACAAATGAGTGAGAAAAAAGATTATCAGGATCTTCTATGCTGGTTTTTGCATTATCTATTCATGTTCCTCACCTCTCAGTAAGGACTGTAATATTTTTCTTAAGCTATTATAGTTCAGCTTTACTTACCAATAGCCATGAAATTAAGATTCTCGTGGACAGTTAGGCAGGATACAACCGTGGGCTTGTTACCTGGTATTGCTGGAAAAATTCGTGTGCAAAGAGGATTACCACCATCCCGTTTCTCCAGGTTCCAGACTTTCACCTACAAACAATGATAATCTGGCATAAGCAAAACACGGGGTATTAGTAGGCCATGACCAAAATGTTGTAGGATCCAGAATGAAGAAGCTACTTAAGGTAAGAAAGGGCAACTGAGATCATCACAACAGTCTTTAAGAAAGAACCTTATTACAAATGCGTTTTCCTCTCTTCATCGTTTAACTTACCAAAGGATTGATACCCTCTTCATCCTCACCAATAGAGACCAGGATACTGTGCTGCTTCAGCTGGTACAGATGTGTCACCCTCAGCTTGTAAGCTTGGAAACTGCTGAGTTGAAGGGAGCGAGGCAAAAACCAAATCTGACCTTCCATATTTAGATCACAGTTAAGGCACATAAGGGGACAAAAAGAAAAATAAAAAAAGCCCCACACCTCAAATCGTACAAGAATCTGCATGCCTTTTGCTGACTCCTGGTAGAGTTACAGCAAATACTCCTGCAGAGCAACCCAGGAGCACCAACACATCCAGCGGCGCTCCGGGCTTTTCGTTTAAACAAAGCACAGCCGACAGCGGAAAGCTGCCGCATTCCCAAGGCCGGAGGATCCTCCGGGCCGCGCCCGACAGCGCCCGGGAGCCGCCAGCAGCCTCGGCCCGACCGAGCCCCGCGCAGGCCACAGCCCCGGCCCCGCACAGGATATCTCCGAACACCAGGCTTCCCCGGCCCGAGTCGCAGACTGCGATGCCCGGGGGCAGCGCGAAAGGCTTCGCACCGGCTCCATCGGGCCCCGACGGCTCCCTCACCGTCTCTCTGTCGAAGAAGACGAAGCGGCGCCACTGCAGGTAGGCAGCCATGTTGGGCCGGCCCCGCCCCTCACGTGACCGAGGCTCCGCCCCCAGGGCGGGGCAGCTGCCGCGCCCAGACATCGAAATTAACGAGTGAATTTTGAACATATCGGAAACAAATCCCAGAGCCTGCTAGCAGTCCAAAACTCACAACGGTGTCAGCAACTTTAAATGAGTCATTTTACAGTAATATTTTTGCACTACAGTATAGAATAGGTAATCTTTTTAATTTGCCTCTCTCCAACGGGAGATAAAGAATAGTGTATACAAAATAATTGTATATTATTTTGTACAATTAATAGTATATACAAAAAGGCTTGGTCTTTAAATGTGGATAAGAACTAATGAAATCTGGATACTTGCTGTGAGCCCAGCAATATGATTAATAATTTATTTGTCACAGATTAAGCTTCTTAGCTTAACAAAAGCAATATAGTAAATACATTAAAAATAAAGCTATACCTTTGCATACATGTGTGAGTTTCAACATAACCCCAGCAAACCAGAACACATTCGGCATTTATGTACTTACACAGTATTTCATTTCATTGCAACTGTACTTTTACTGCTGCAGTGCCCCAGGCACTGCTCAAAGTGGGACCTTGTTTACAATCTGAAGTAGTCACCGTTATGGTAAATTCTGTATGAGTCTTTTGTTAAATTGTTTAACTTAAGCTGTCAATTAAGTGCTGTCAGGTTTGCTGTTAAACCTTCATGCACAAACCACTGGTCAAGTCCAGGGCCTGGCTGAGCAGGGGGGTGACTCTGAACCCTGTGACTGCACTTACCCATTCCTATCCTCACTCTTTTTGCCCTTCTCCCCCAGCCTCCATGTCGATAATTTTGGGTTGATTTTGGGTTTAGATTGGGTGTAGCCTGCTTTTACACCGTGTGCTTTAACCATCCACGCCACAGCAGAGTGAACCTTGCTGCTAAACTTTGCCCAACTTTCACTTTTACATTAAACCTGCTCTTGCCAACTCCTTTGTTGGAGATTTTTAAAGCATCTTTAAAACTCTTTCCAACCACCAGAACCACAGCACACACGTCTTCTGCAGCACAAGCAGCCAGCAAGGCAGAACTCAGGACGACTCCTGATGAAAGACACGAGGACACAGCCCCAGCAGGACCTGCAGCGCTGCTGTGGCCCCTGCAGAAATTCTCATTGTCAAAGGAGCTAACTCGGCACTGCAAGCAGACGCCACGCAGAGCCTTCTAGTCTAGAGGAGACAAGACCATGGAGCATTCACCCCTGGAAAAACAGCTGCCATGTGGAGGATCTGTGCGGGAGGATGCCTCTCATGGACACAGGAGAGCACTTTTTATTGTGTGCCTCCTTTTCTTGAGGCTTCTCTCCAAAGGCTGCTGCATCCAATGCAGACCATGAGTCTCTATAAGGACACCACATGTTTTTCACTCAGCAGAGTTAAATGAAAAAAAAAAACAGAACAAATGGGAGTTCCAGGGAGCTTTTATTGAGTTTAATTAACAAAATCAGGATTTTTCCATTCATCTTTTTTGCACTCACAACTCATGAAGCTCTTCACAAGTCAGTGCTGCAACACATACAAAGCCAGAGAAAACACATTCTCAACAAAATCTGAGCTCCACTGGAGAGTTTGCCAATTGCCAATTTAACAGAAAGCCAATTTTCCCCTCCCTCCCTTGACTGTTTTGAAGGACTAGACCATATTGTTTGCTGGTTAACAGTTAGAATAGCAACCCCTTGTCTAGGGTCTACTGGATTATGACTCTCCACTTGAATTGCAAATAATTTTTTTTTTTTCTTGAAATATAAGTTCCAGTTTCTTTCAATAAGGGGAACAGTGACTATTTTCTTCTCCTGACACCCCTTCCCCAAAATTACTGGTTAAAATACAGCAAGGCTGTATCTTAATAAAGACATCCCTACTCCCCTCCCCCCACCCCCTCCCACTCCTCCCTAACTTGTCTACAGCAGAATTTAACAATGCTTCCACGCAGAGGCATTTCAGCAACGCAGTGATGAACTGAGCAAAGCCTACAGGATAATCTGCCAAAGCCTTCTTGTGAAGTTCAGATGCATGCTCTTTGGTCCAGAGACCTGGCTGATTACAAAGATAAACTGTGATTCGAAAAAGATGGACCAGAAGTTCACAGCAAGCAGAAAACTCCCTGCAGGGACTACAGTTGCCCAACCTCTACCATGGCAGCTGTACTGCTGGAGTCTCTGGGAACAAAATTCACTTTGTTCTCAGGAAGTAATGACCAGCAGGCCCAGCAGCACTATGAAGTTCAGCATCAGGGCAAGAACCACCACAACAGCAGCCCAAGAGATGTGGCATGACAGCTCTGTAACCTCTCTTACAGAAACTGAGGCAAGACAGCCATCTGCTCAGGTTTGTGTCCTATCAGTCATTTGTAAAGAAAAAAGTGTTTGAAGCATTTTTAAATCCTTGGAGCAGACACCCTCCCCCCCATCCCAAATAAAAATAAACAGAAGTTCAGAATGAGATGATTTGATACCACCACGTAACACAACATGAATTCATGTTGAGCTTCCCTGTTCTTACCCACAAAAACAGTCACAGAGGGCAAGGAAAGATGCTCCCATCTCATTCTGGAAATTGAAACACGTATTTGAGACCAACCCACCCCCCTCCCTTTGGGAAAAGGCCTCCAGCAGCTACAGTGCCCACCTGACAGTGGACACCCAGAGACTGGCCTACAGCTTCTCTCAAGTGGCTGGAGATTCCTTCTTCACAGCCACCTCATCCAGTTGTGAAGCTCCATTTCAGACTCACAGAGAGTGACACTTTCAGACTTCCAACAAAAAAGGAATGCAGAACACACTAGGTCCTCATTCTCATCAACTTTGTCAGAGGAAATATTTGACCTAGGGCTCATCACTGAAGGTTCTGACTAATCCATCTGTAAAGGCTGATAACCAGCAAAAACTGGAGCTCACAAGAAATCTCAGGAAGCCAGGATTTATACATACTCCTTACTCTTGGGTAGGGAACAAAACAACCAAGAAAACCCCAAACAAAAATAATCAAAAACAAACAAAAGCCCCAAACAAACAAAAAAAAAGGTAAGGAAAAAAAAAACCAACAAAAAAACCCCCACACACACACACAAAATAAAAACAAAACAAAACAAAAAAACAAAACTAGGATTATCCTAGTCTTCTGGAGCATCTTTCCATTTGCAAGATCGCATCTGTTTGAGATAGCCTACTAGCACCAAAAATAGGCTGCTTCTTCCTTGACAAGAAGCCACCTAAAAATGGTGCCCCCGATAGTTTAGGTAAGTGCCATTCCTCAATGAGAGGCCAATTTTAAAGTAATACTTTCAAAAGTTCTGTGCTTCAAGAGGGACCATCAATGCATGGCACCAGGCTAACCTACCACAAATCCATGCAGAGCACACACACCCGACTTGACATCGCTATCCTGTTCTTGTTACATGTGCATGCCCTGGTGAGATACAAAATTTATTTACATTTTCATGTCTTTGTTGCATTAAAATGATCCCTCTTCTGTCTGGAAAATCATAAGCTGGCTGCAGTACAGGAGCAAGATTTTACTTTTGGTCGAAGTTACCACCCAGAAGCTCCCACCCCCCACCCCCAAAAAGCACCCCAAAACTGTTTACATTTAGTACCTGCCAGTCAGATATAAGCTATGTGGCTCACAGAGACCAAGCTCTTGAGTTTGTATTCTAGTGCAGCATTTGCTACAATTATGGAGTCACTGCTGACAAAAGAAGAAAAACATCCCGAACACAAAAACCTTTCAATCTTGTAAAGTTGTTGTCAGGAGGCACCTGGCTTCTATTTATCATCATCAAGAAAAGGAATGGCTAGTCCACCTTGCGATTCCAAACTATTTTACTCCAATTCAAAAAAAGGGTCAAAATGGGGAGAAATTAAGACAATTAAATCCTGCCTCAAAGGTAAGCAAGCATGGTGTGAGTGCAGCATCTGTATATGCAATAAATGACCGAGCAAAAGGGATTGCATTCACCCAGGTGCCTCCTGACAGTGGCGGTTAACAGGCTAAAAGGGATTTTAAAAAAGAGTAATTTTTTGATTTGTCTCACTCCTTTTGCCTGTAGATCAGGCCAAACATCAAGCATGTTGGGAGGGGCACAATTTAAAGCAACACTACTTGACCAGAAAGCACTTTTCAGCAATATACAATGCAAAATGACAGACAGCAACTCATGGCAAACAAGAGTAGATGGCAAGCAGCTTCCTGCAGCTTCTGACGTTAACAGGGGTTTGCCCTTACCTGCTCACAGTTCTGCACAGAGGCCACTCTGGGCAGAAAATGCAGCACTGCAGGAAGTGAATCAATTCCACAAAGCTCCAGAACTGTCAGTTTATGCACGTAAACTGTTTTTCTTATGGTCTCTCAAACCCAAATCCACACCTTACATGTATACTGCTCAGCGACACCCACTGGATTTCTCTCACACCATGGTGGAACACAGGTCATGGACTCCTTCAGAGCTTGTCAAGTTCCTGAAGTTTCTAAAGGGGAAAATCAAAGAGCATCTCCCAAAAGGCTGAGCTATGGATTTGGAGGCCTTGGAGCCCCACAAGTGATCTCTTCCATATGAGCAGTACAGGACTGTTGCTAGCACCAGAGTAAATCCACCCTGACAAGGGACACTTGTGGTGGCCTGCAGTTCACAGAGGTCAGAGCACTTCTCATTGTTTAGTGTTGCAGAAAACTGAGCCCCTCTCATCTTTAGCTGCTCCCATAATCAGTCTAATCCCTTTAACCTCAGCAACCTTCATCATAAAAGAAAAAGTTATATATGAACCCAAACAGAAAAAAAAAATCATATTTACAAAGTTTGTACAATATACACATCTGATTTTCTATGGGACACACTGCACCAGAAGAAAGAGGGCCATGGCTCTGAAACAAGTCTACCTATCAAGTGCTGTAACTACTAATGAAGACTCATGGAAACCAGTCTTTAGTGTTCTGCTAGAGCACAGGGCTTTTCTTATGGCTCCTGCAAAGGATCACAGGCTACTCTTTCCTTCTGGATCTATGATGCTGCACCTAATCAGCCCAGATTTTAGGTTGGTTTCATTTTAAATACAGATATTTACAGTTTGGGTGAACTGCAGATGCATATCAACTCCTCCAGTAAAAAAAAAAAAATTAAAAAAAATTTTTAAAAAAGTAAGTTGAAAAAAAAAAAGGAGTATTACCAATAACCAATACATTTCACCTCCCAGCCCTGGGCTTGAGTACATGGGAAGGAGGAGAAGGGGAAGAGAGGGGAACTTTGACCTGAAACCAAAAACAGATGTTGATTCCTTGGGCTGTGTCGGAAAGGTGATATTCTGAATGGTCTCATAGCATAAGGCACTTTGCACGAATAAGTAAGAAGCTCTTTAGCTTAAAAAACAGATGAGTAACCAGGGAGAAGTTGAAATGCACTCAGTCAATGGTTAAAGAATTTGAAATAGCAGACAAGCTCGTTCATCAAGATTCTTCTCTTTCCAGGGTTTCTCTTCTTCCCTTGCTGACCCTCCCGCCCAAAGAAAACAAAATTTAAAACCAGCAGTTAGTGCAACTAATGTTCAATCAGCACACAGTGCAAACAAGTGGAAAAACAAAAAGACATTCCTTCTTTTGTCTTCTTTCTTCCTTGTTGCCAAATTTAAAGAGAAAAAAAGGCCGAGCTCTTTTAGTCTTCATAGTTCCGAAATGAAAAGATGAAGAAAAACCCACAAAGAGAAGGGTATCCCCAAAGAAACGATGTGTCACAGATCTGGATCATAGGGCTTCACCTTCTGGCATGTGTAATCAAAGCCTAAAAAAAAAAAAAAAA